>JAFMPE010132082.1:0-23899 GCA_024759925.1 Ficus religiosa
TTGTTAATGAAATGGCTGGAAATTGTCTCTCCTTTTGGTTTTAATGCGCTTGGAGTTTATGTCAACGTAGAGAATATAAAAGATTACCTCTCGCAGTAAAGGACATCTCAAGCCTTGCCAGCTCTCGCAGTAGAGGGGATTTTCTCCTCAACTGGGGTGTAACAGATCCTATTCGGACCCTGCTTGTCAATGTCTGGCAAGTCTCAGTAGATTTGTAACTCGATAGGTGGGGAATGCACGGGCATTGGCCTTGTGTCCTAGGGATCAATAATCGATTGGACCATTATGGGGGACAAGGGATTTCATTTTGGGGAACACGAGATGGTCACCATGTGTCCTACGTCTGAATTCCTCTAATCAAGTTGATAACCCAAGGATTGAGATGCTCCCAGGACATCTCAGCAGCTATGCCAGGCTCATCCCACGTGTCAGTTAGTGATTGGTTTGCCATGCTGGTCATAAGAGTCCTTGGTTGCTTTTGGATTTGTAGCTTGGCAAGGAGCATATGTGAAGATGAGTGTCAGACTGTCAGTAAGTGAAGGGTAGTCCACTCGGTGCCAAGCAGGATGGCTACTCAACACATATTTTGAGGTGTGAATATGGTGCTAGTGCTTCTCGACAATATGTTTCATTTGGCTACTCGATAGTAAAATTCCTTAGTCAGATGGCGCCCGAGCTGACCATGATGACTGGTGATAGGAAGGTGCTTGGCACTAAGTGTGCGGAGATGGCTGCTCGTCTAGGCTGGATCACTTAAACAATCCTAAAGTTCATTTTTCTCAACTTGTCTGTGCAAACAAAAATAAACAATATTTGACTAATCTCTATGTTTAGTCTTTCAGTTCCCTCTTTAATTCACATGTGTTTTTTTTTTCCCTAAGGTAATTCAGACTTGTAATTTGAACTGTTACTCTAATCCAATATCTAATAACAATAATAATAATTAATCTATAGTGAATTTGTCTTTCTCCTGGATTGTTAAATGGCGGCCCAGTTATTGGTACGTGAATTTTTTTATTTTTATTTTTCTATTCCACATATGTAAGAGCACATTCTCGCCATCTAATAACCCTAAAGGGTAAGCGACAAAGTAGTCCTCCATAATTGATGTCAAGCTTTTTAAGTTAATTTGATTTTCCTCTTATGTTCATGTATATAATTTTTTTTTTTTTTAGAAAAAAGTGTGTGTGTTTATGTTTTTCCGTAATACTTGCATTACAAGCATTGATCTTTTTTAATTGAAATTATTGACATTATTGATATTATCCTGGTGGACACATACGTTTATTTTCCTTTTCTTTTTCTCTGTCCGAGTACATAAAAAAAGCAAACAAGAAAAGACCCGAAAAAAAAAAAAAAAAAAAAAAAAACCCGGCAAGCAACTGAAATATATATATGTGTGTGTAGCCCAGACCAGCATCGGATGACTTGGCGGTTGAATCCAAACACACAAAGAGAAGAGAAAGTGACAGAAAGCGTGAGAAAAATAAACACCCACAGACACACAAATACGCAACCATTGGCGAAGGACCGAAACCTAACGGTCCTCGCGTTGAACTCGGACGCTTCAATTCACTCTCAACTCGTCTAAATCTTTCCCATTTCCCCCTTCCGATTCTCATTTTCTTTCCCTCCATACACCGACCTTCTTTCCGATCAAGCCGTCATCGGAATGCCCTCGGTTTGATCCGTCCTCGGTTGTCGAGCCGAGTCTCTGTATGATCCCGAATCAGAAAGCTCCGGCTTTCAAGGCTTCAATTCGGCATTTCAGGGTTTTTCCGTTCGATTTAATGGGCTTCGTAGCTTGAGGAAAGCTCGGATTCGATTCGAAAATGCGCTCGCAGAAGCAGCACGTGACGATTCGCGACCTCGCCGAGGAAGCGAAAAAACGGATTGTAGTTCTTGTCATTTGCGTCGTGGGTTTATCGTACCTCATGTCATGTAATTTTCTTCTTCTTCTTTTTGTTCTTTTACTTCAATTTATGGGTTTTTGTTTGGTTTGATTGGCAAAGTGTTGTGAATATTTTTGGGTTGAATTTGGTCTCTTCAATTAGTGCGTTGTATTGTTGATATTTGTTGGCCCGGAGGATATGTTCAGATTTCAAATAGATACTATTATGAATTTCCATGGCTATATTTAGTTTCAACTCGCTCTTTCATCGTTTTTGATGGAATGATCATGATAATATCTGTCTTCAAAATGCGAATTCAAATGGGGTCACAATATGGGCTCGTTTTATTGTAACTAAATTGTGAGTTTTAATTGAAATTTGAGTGGGGTTTTAGATTTTTTGCTTTATCAAGAATTTGTGTTTTCGCTTCTAGAAATCTTAGTAGTTTTGTAGGTGGTATTGCTGATTGTTACCTTTATTGCGTTTCCTTTATTTGAAATATTGCTTATGTTGTTATTCCAGTGACGAGCTCGTCGGTTTTGGTCAACTTGCCTGCCGCTGCCTCCTTGATTCTCGTCATTAGGTATCTATCGCTGGATTTTGAGGCAAAGAGAAAAGCCGCAGCGTACAACAGCAGACCATCTTCAGATAATACTCTTTCTCAAAAGAAACCTCCTGAACGGCCTAAAGTTGTTGACATTTCTGCGTGGAGAAGGAAGGTAAATTCACCTGTTGTTGAGAATGCAATAGATCACTTGACAAGACATATAGTTTCTGAGTGGGTGACGGATCTCTGGTACTCACGTTTGACACCCGACAAAGAAGGTCCAGAGGAACTCGTGCACATTATAACTGGTGTTATTGGGGAAATTTCGGCACGCATGAGAAACATAAATTTAATTGATCTTCTGACAAGGTTTTAGCTCCCACAATGTCACACCAATTTCCTTTAATTCTTTAGTATCACGCATAGGATGATTAGTGCCAAGTGGAGACTAATGCTTATAGAATGGTGCAGGGATCTGATTAATCTCCTTTGTACCCACTTGGAGCTCTTCCGCGCATCTCAAGCTAAGGTTAAAAATCAAGCAGAACTACTAACGACTGAACACCGAGACATGGAACTAAGGCTCGTTCTGGCTGCCGACAACAAATTGCACCCTGCTTTATTTTCTGCTGAAGCCGAGCACAAGGTTGTTTAGTTTTTCCCTCTCTCCCTCTGGATCCTGATTTGGTAGTTGGCCCATCGATCTGGGAATCTTACATGGAAGATTTCAAGTAATTTCAGAGTTGTGGTGACACTACGTTTGTATTTTGTTTGTATTTTTCAGGTATTGCAGCATGTGATGGACGGTCTCATCTCATTCACGTTCAAGCCTGCAGACTTGCAGTGCTCTTTCTTCCGTTATGTTTCTAGAGAGCTTCTTGCTTGTGCAGTAATACGACCTGTCATAAACTTAGCAAATCCAAGGTATCAACTCTTTTTATCTGCTTCCTATACTGTTATCATTGATGAACTTACTGTTATTTTCCAACTTGTTGGTGATAGGTTTATAAATGAGAGAATTGAATCTCTAGTTATTAATATGACCAAGTCTAAACAAGCAGTTAGCGCAGCACATGAGGCAGCTCAGCTAAAGTCAGATGGGCCTACAAAGATTTCATCTGATCATTATTCCAAGTTCGTAGATCCTTCTGTTACAGGTGTTGAACTTGTGCAGTTAAAAAATGACAAGTCAAGAAGTGTTGCAGACACACAAGCAGCAGATAATGCCAATGGAAGCCTTTCAAAAGATCCATTGCTTTCCATTGATACTCAATCTACCCGGTCATGGTGCTCATTGCCCACGAATTCTAATGCTAGTGAAGAGGGGGGTCTTCAACAACACCGCTCTGGAGGAGAATGGGGTGATATCTTGGATGTGATTTCTCACAGAAAAACTCAAGCTCTGGCTCCTGAACATTTTGAAAACATGTGGGCGAAGGGAAGAAACTACAAAAGGACGGAGGGTGAAAATCGGTTAATTGAGCAAGGTTCACAGGGTTCTTCCCATGGGAAGTTCGTAGCAGAAAATAGTACAAAGACAGTACCCATGCTTAAAGAAAATGTAACTGTAACAAAGCTTGGTTCTTCTGAGAGCAGCCACATGCAGCCTAGATCTTCTTACCAGTTTAAGGAGGTGAAATCATCCCGCCTTGATGCTCAGAACACACCGGGTTTCTCCCTAGTTAATCCATATCAGGATGACGATGAACAAAATTTCATGCTTATGGAGGAGGTTGACTCAGGAAGCAACACTTCTTATACTTCTGAAGAAGAAGAAAATAGCAGTGTTACGGGTCTTGATTCTCCTGGAACTAAAGTTTGGAACGGTAGAAATAACAGAAATACGGCAATATCTCACATTCATCACCCACTTGAAAATTCCGACGGCCGTAAGAAAACTGCCAAGGGGCATGTGCGTTATCAAAGATTACAGTGTACCAATAGTGGCCGGAAAAGATTTAGACCAAGCAATAATAAGGTGCATGTCTGGCAGGAGGTGCAGAGAACTAGCTTCTTGTCTGGGGATGGGCAGGACATACTTCGTTCAGTAGGACATGCTAGTGAAGAGGACTTTAGTGATGATTCGGATATGGAAAGTTTGGGTAGGGTTCACAGTGGTGCAGCTGCTTCTTCATCTGCATCTTCTACTTCTGTTGCAGAAAGGCATGGCTTAGTCGTCAATTCCCTAAAAAGTTCGTTGGCAGTCAATTCATTTCATAAGCTGAGATGTGAGGTACTGCCCTAAAAACTCGAAGGTTTTCTAAAGTATCTGCTAAATTTTGTTTTCTATATATGATGCATGTGAAAAAATGTGTTGTTATTTCGTTTTGCAGGTATTGGGTGCAAATATTGTGAAGAGTGGTTCAAGAACATTTACCGTGTATTCCATTTCTGTTACTGATATTAACAAAAACAGCTGGTCAATCAAACGAAGGTGCTATGGGTTGTGTTATGAACTCTACTTTTCTCCTCTGATGATATGTTTTCTGATTTTCTAACCTATTTAAGCTTTCAAAACTCACTTTGTATAGGTTTCGCCATTTTGAGGAACTACATCGGCGCCTAAAAATGTTTTCTGAATATAATCTTCACTTGCCACCAAAGCATTTCCTCTCAACTGGTTTGGATGTACCTGTCATTCGAGAACGGTGTATACTGCTTGACAATTACTTAAAGGTTGACGACAAAGATATCACTTCATCTCTCCCTTTGGTTTCTTATTAAATAATTTATATTGGCCGTGATAATCTGATAAAAAAATAATAATAACTCAAGAATCAAACACAAACGCACGATTGCACAAGATCGATGAGAGAAACACTATTATTGATCAAACATTGCGCTAGGGCAAGATAAGGAACCTTTGAACAGCAGAGTTTTGACTTGGAATTACCAAGGCTTTCCTACCAAATCCTCCCTATCAAGACAATTGAGCCTTCTCCCTCATATACTCCACAATTACACGGCAGGATCCTTCTCTAACCGCCCAATTGACTAACACACACTACTAATCTACTAATTACACCATCAACATAACAACAACCTCTTATTACATCATCACATCACACAATATTTTGACCCCACTCTTTTGTCATGCCTCACATAAGTACACCTCACCAGAGACCTATCATAATCAATTGCATGATGTGAAAGTTGGAAATAGTATCTACAGAAATATTTTGGAGTTTCAAGATTATCTTTGTCCTAATATCACGTGGTTCCCCCTCCTCCCCCCCCCCACCCCCCCCCCCCCCCCCCCCCTCTCCAAAACTCTTTTTTTTCCATGTTATGTCCATTTCGGGTGATTTGGCATCGGAACTTGCTTTTTAAGCGCTAGGTCTTCATAATCAGCATAACCATATATCCATGTAAATCTAGCCCTTTGCATCCATTTGGTTAATTAACTACTCCTTTTCTCTATTTTTGGACTGGAAGGCATGCATGTCCACATGCGTTCTTAAATAGCTAAATATCAAATTTAAGTAAGCCGAACTGTGAAACAGATTTTTTTTATTAAAAAAAAAAACCTGTGAAACGTGACTCTAGCTTAGATAACCAGTTGTTTTTCTTTTTCTAAAATAACGATTTTATCTTCCCATGTTCATGATCTTCTCTTGTTTATCTGTTGCTGTTCCTCAGAAGCTTATGCTGCTTCCAACAATTTCTGGATCAATTGAAGTTTGGGATTTTCTAAGTGTTGATTCTCAGGTTGAGAATTTTCTTCTCCTTTTATACTGTTAACTAGAAAAGAAGATGGAAGTTATATCATGGTTTTGCAGGTGAAGAATTCTGACAATTTATATTATTTAATGCAGACATATATCTTCTCCAATTCATTTTCCATTGTTGAAACTTTGTCAGGTCAGTCGACTCAGTCCTGAACTAGGAAACAGTGTGTTAACTTGTAATTTCTTTTCTTTTGTTTTATTGGTTTTAATTTTGATTTTGTTTTATGTGTTGTATGTTTCGGGGAACTTTATAGTCGATTTGGATGATAAGCCATCTGAAAAAAGCAAAGGGGTGTCAAACTATGCTGGGCCTGCTGTGACAGATCTCTCGTCCTTGAAGAGGGAGCCTGCGTTGCAGATGAAGAATAATGATGTGTCAGATGGGTTTAGATTGGACGCAAAAGGCATCTCTTATTCCCCTGTGAAAACTACCAGTGAAGAACTTGCAAAGCCATTTGAAAATTCTGGCAATGATTCAGAAACTAGGGCACAAAAAGATGCATATTCTCTCAGAAACTCAGGAAGGGCTGTAAAAGGGAGGGCTCAAAGTCCGGAGGTGGCATCTGAGTTGCTTTTGGATGCTGCTACAGACCCGACTCTTCCTACAGAGGTAAATCGCGAGGTTTTGTCTTTAAATCCTTTTTTATATGCTTTTAGTTAGCCTTGAGACCTGCTATATGGACCTTTTACTTTTCCATGTGAGATTTGTTATGTTGATATGATTGATCAAACTTTGTATAATCACTTTTTCATTGTAAATTGACACAAAAGAGCTTTCTTCGGATGGTGTCTGTGCTTGTATGCCTTAATGTGAAAATTTTCTCCAGTGGGTGCCGCCAAATGTAAGTGTTCCCATACTGGATTTAGTGGATGTCGTTTTCCAGCTCCAAGATGGTGGATGGATCAGGTATCTCTTATATTTGTAGGATGTCTCTTCATCCTGTGCTAACTATTTGATTCTGATAACATCTTGATATGATGAGTTTGTTTGGAGTGATTTTGTTTTGCGATTGCAGGCGACAGGCTTTTTGGGTAGCCAAACAAATCCTGCAATTGGGGATGGGTGATGCCTTTGATGATTGGTTAATAGAGAAAATCCAACTTCTGCGCAAGGGATCGGTAGTTGCTTCAGGAATCAAGCGGCTTGAGCAGGTTCCTTTCCGTACCCTTTTTTTGTTATCAGCATGGTAAAAAACTGTTTATAAGTGGTAAGATAGAGAGTTAATGCTTGCATGATGTTCTTCTCATGTGGTTTCCACAGATACTCTGGCCTGATGGAATCTTCCTTACCAAGCATCCAAAGAGACGCCCTTCACCACCTACCAATGCATCCCAGAGTTCACCTAATGGCCAAGACGTATCATCACCTAGAATGGCTGATGAGCAGCAACAAGAGGAAGCAAAACGGCGTGCGAAGTTTGTATATGAGCTAATTATTGGTACTATCGTTTTGTCCTGCCAGATCCCTACTTTTTGCACTTAAACTCTATCCACATTGTACTTGATACATAAATGCTTGCCCTAGTTTGGAATATGAATGGCTTCTGTATTTTGCTCCTTTCTCTGGATGCAGAAAAAGCTCCAGCTGCTATTGTTGGTCTTGTGGGTCGGAAGGAATATGAACAGTGTGCGAAGGATCTCTATTTCTTTCTTCAGGTAAGTATTATTTCCAAATGTTGACCGGTTGATCATCATTTTGTCGTTGAATTGCTCACTAAATTATGTTGACGTTGTTTTTTTCTCTTCTTTTGTTCTTTTCCTTTCGAGGGTTCTGGTCTCTTATTTCCTGGTAAATAATTTTGCTTGACCATAGGGTTTTCCGTTTTTGTTAAATTTATTGCTAGAAATTTTAGATTGACTTACTGGAAATGTGTTACCCATTCCGGTTCTATTTGTAGAGAACTTGAATTCTCAGAAGTTAGTGATTCTTCACAGTTCAAACTTGGAGTAAAAACTCTTAGACCTAACTTGTTCAAGGCCATGTTAACCATCAAAAGCACCTTTTCTTTTCCGAGGAAATTCTATAGCAGAAAAGGCATCTCGTTATAAGAGTAATATGTTTACTCTTGGTAAAAAATTTTCTTCTTCTCGTCCACTTATTCTATCATTAAAAGCATTTTAGGTAAAAAGAACAGGATCCAAATTATATCTACAGTAGTCGTATGCCTGCAAAATTAGAATTTCCAAATGCTCAAGGATGCAAATGGGAGTTAATTCGTTGGAGTTTAAGAGTGAGAATTTCCTTATTCTTGGGGGTTTCATACAACAAGCCCAACACTCGTAAATTCCTGGTTCTGGTTTTTCCTTCATTTCTGTACTTGGAATAACCGTCTTTTTTCCTTGTGCAGTCGTCTGTTTGTTTGAAGCAACTTGCTTTTGAGCTTCTCGAACTGCTGCTATTATCGGCGTTCCCAGAACTGGATTCCACGTTTAAGCAGTTGCACGATGAAAAACACAAGTTTGGCGAGTTTAAACCCGGTTAAGTGTTACTATCATATACCAAAAGTTTGACTCTTCAAGATCAAGTTGCAGTTGTATCCTTGTTTATTTTTTCCCTTATCCAGGTACATAGCCCGACAACACGATTCCGTTGTCATATTGAGTTTTTCTTCTTTTCTTCTTTTCTTTTTTCTTTTTTCTTTTTCCCCCGAAACTTAAAGCCTTAATTGAGCTTGTGAAGAGTTGATTCGTTCTTGGGCCTAAGTTATGTATTTAGCTTTTTGACATTGGCATCTCGAGGAAATTGTATGTAAACCATGATGAGTGAAAATATATGGTATCTTGAGGAAATTGTACGTAAGTCATGAGATCAGTGAATATATGAATATATACACGATAGTCTGTCTGTTAAGCTCTCCTATCTCTGCATCATTCCCCACGATCAGTATTCATTATGGCATTCATTCTTTTTGTAAGCGTATATCGTCCTCTTTCAAATATAAAAAAACCACATTTTAATTTTTTAAAATAAAAAAAAATGACCACTTTTTACTTAATTAAAAAAAAAAAAAAAAAAAAAACATTCCCAAATTCACTGACAAATACGTAAAAGAGATTGAATACAGGTTTATAGTTAAATAATCTTCTTTTTTTTAATAAATTTTTTAATAAATAACTCAAGTTTATAAGGGCCTGTTTGGTTCATGAGTTTGAGTTAAGATTTTTGAGTTTAGTTTGACTTAAGTTAAGTTGAGTTAAAAGTTGAGTGTTTGATAAAAAGTTTGAGATAAAAAGTTTAGTTTGAATTGATTGTTTGGTAAAAAAGTTTGACTTGAAAAATTTTTTTTTTAATCCTCTCATTTTTCTTCCCACTTTGTAACTTCTGTGTTTTTTCCTATGGTTTCTATGGAGGGCTAGTCTTCGATCCCGTCCGATTTGAATCGATCGCCCAACAATGGCGCCTCCAAGTTCCTCTCCAACCTCCCCTCCCGTGGCCTCTTCTCCTCCACCGTTCTCTGTCCCAATCCGGTGTTTTTTTTTGCCATCTCTACACCACAACGTCTTTGATTCGCTTTTTCTTCTGGGTGTAGTTTGTCTCCATTTTTCTGTTTGGTTCCCTAGAATTTGCAAAGACTCTGGAGATTTAGAGAGTTTGTGGTTTTTGTATTTATAGCTCAGTTTATATAGCCCCCAAAAATCATGACAATATTTGTTGGATCTTTGTTCATATTTTTCAATCAGGGTGCTCGGTGGGTTTCTGACAATTTGGGAGTCATTACTCAGCAATATTTAGGAGATATATATGTGTGGGTGTGTGTGTATCTATATAGCCAATATACATGTGATGGCAATTTTCTGAATCTTTCAAACCCATTAAACCAAAAATTTTTTTTACTGTCTTTTGTACCCCCCCCCCCCCCCCCCCCCCCCCAATGAACAAAATCCCATAAAATCCCAAAAACCAAAGTGAAGAGGAAAAAAAAAACAAGCAAAAACAAAAGGATAAGTCAATAATCTTGCATTATACCTAAAACCTAAGTTAAGATCAAAATCCGCTTAAAAAAAATGCAAATGAAAAACAAAAACAAACATTCAGATTTCAATTGCAATTCAAAGAATAAACTGAAATCAAATAAACAAGACGAAAAAACACAACAGCCAAGAGAGAAACGGGCAATTGGAGAAAAAGAAAGTTGGGAGAGAGAAAGGAGAGAGGGGAGGTGTTTGGAGAAAATGAAAATTAATTAAACAAAATATAAATATTAGACCATTTAACTAATTAAAAATAAATTGGACTACCTATTAGATTAGACAATAAATATAGACCATTCACTCTAATTAATTTTCCTTGAACATATGAACACTCATTTGAGGAAACAATTTTACCTTCCACTTCTCTCTGTTGGCTTTTAATTTCAGTACTTGAATACGGTACGAGTGTGGACATCAACTACGCACTACTAAACTTGATTTGTCAAATTCTAAACAAGGCAACAATTAAGTAACATAAAAAATGGTTCTATGGTCCTTGTACGACAGAAGAAAAGTATAACATGTAAAATTGTAAATGAATGGAATTGGGTTAAGAAAGAAGGAAAACAAGACAACGAGAAAAACCAATCTTAGGACGAGAATTTACAACACGGCTTACACAAAGAGTTGCACAACAAGGAAAGAAACCGAAGAAGCCACATCCTAGTTCATCATACACAAAGAACATGTCAACCGCGGCCATAAAACCCTAACAAATCTTCATAAGAAGAAAAAATGTCAATGGCATCCACAATGCCACAGAATCCCCTGAAATATATCCACTTCCTCGGTTTTTGCTTTGATTATGTTTTTGCACAGTTCACCATTACGAAGGAGGAAGTTCAAGATAAGACCATTTCAAGCATCACGAACGAATCAAACAAATCAACACTCAACAGATATGATATAATAACAATATAGCCTTTTTGTATCAAAAACTTTGGTTAAGCAAAACATAAGAATTGAAAACTTCATTAAAACTCAGGCAGATGACAGCAGTTTTAACCATCCTTGTCCAAAATTTAGAGCAACTACATATTAAAATAAAACAAAAATAACACCTAAAATGGAAGAGGTCACAATTCTCATCAAACAATGTAATTGTAAATACTTGCCCAACACAGTAAATGCTGTAAAGCTCTAAATAAGTGCTCAAATTACGATCAAAACGACCCTCTAAAAGCACTTTATGCAGTGGCTGCGGCTCCCTTGCTTCTCGGTGTTGCTTGAGTGCCTATATAAAAACGAAACAATGAAATATTTAGAACACAGAACAACGAAACTGATCAAAGAAATCTCACAAGAACTATATACAAATAAGTTGAAATGGCATCAAATCAAATACAGAAAATCAACATACCCTCTCTGAAACCGCTCTTGAATCTGCGAGGGACGTGGCGCAGATACCTCATCCTTCCAGTTCCAGTGGTCTTTCTACGGATCGCCTTAACACTCCAGTTGTCTGCAAAAACACAAAGACAACAAAACAACAATATTTAGAATAACCAATTAGCAAAATGACTCAAAAACTTTTTTTTTTCTTTTGTTAAATAATCTTTCAAAAAATTTTATTTGCAAAATGACTTCAGAAGGACCGAGAACAAGGTTATTTTGCTAGTTTCAAAATTTGATGTTTTCATTTTGACAAACCAAAAATCCTCAAATTAAACTTCAAAATCAAATCTTTACTTCCAAATCCCAATCCAAAACCAACATATCTCCCCTAGATACTGACATAGAGAGTCCAAAGAAACTAAAGTAACTTTCAATTGGAAGTATAATCCAAGATTGAATATAAGAAAGCAATTACGAAAAACAAACACAACTCTGAAACGACACAGAAACATAGTCAAACAGATCAAATGAAATTCAAAGATCATCAAAATGTCGACCAACACGAACCAGGCACATTCATATCTCAAAAAAAAAAAAAAATAGGGCAAGAAAACGTACACTTCCTCTTGCGAGCAGCAGGGAAAGCACAGGCGGCGCAGCGGCTCTTCTGCAAATGAAAGCTGCGGCGGCCACACCTCACGCAGAGGGTGTGGGTCTTGTTCCTCCTCTTACCGAAACTTCCTGTTCCCTTACCCTATTATTGATTTCCATCCAACAAAAAACACAAAACAAAGGGTAAAAATCAACACGAAAATCTCACACAAACAGATCTCAGAATCAAAGCACAGAACAGAGAACGGAAGTCGGAATTGAAAACAGAGTTAGAGAGAGAAACTTAGAGAGAGAAAGCTAGAGAGAGAAAGGTACCATTGATGCAGAGAGAAATGCAGAAACCCTAGCTGCTGCTGAGGAAGGAAGATTTGTGTTTTGGCTAAATAGAAACCTGCGGCGGAGAGGGAGAGTTTTATAAGGGGTTTTTACACAACTCTAGGGTTGGGAAAACTCACTAAATTACGAGTCAATTCACTTGGACCGAGCTTTAAAATCCTCACTTGGGCTTGGGCTTTCTTTCGGTTGTTATGACCCAGTACATAATGTTGGGCCTGCTAATAGGTCCAAGGAATCTTAATTTCAGCGGCCCATTCTCTTTTTAAATACAATTTATTTATTATATTTTTTTTTCTGTGACGCAATTAATTTGGGTCTGAAGCGCGCGAAAGAGCTGTCTTTATGGTTTAGACTTTATAAAGAGTGCCGGAGAAGACAGAGAAGAGAAAGCGAGGCGAAATGGAAAAAGAAAAAGTTGAAGCTTCGAAGTTTCCAGCGTTTCCATACAGTCCGTACTCGATCCAGCTTGATTTCATGAACGCGCTCTATCAGTCTCTCAACAATGGCGGGGTCTCGATGCTCGAAAGCCCCACTGGTACTATTTTCACCGCGAAAACCTTTTTTTCCCCCCCTCTCTCGCTACTTATTTCCAATTGCATTTATTCTGGTTAGTAAGAATTCGTGTTCTAGAGTTTTGGCTTTTTTTCTTTTTTTTCTTCTGGGAGAGCAGACGAAACACAATTGGCACTTTATCGACAAATTACGCTAAAGTTTCCTTATTTCTGGTAAAATTGGAGAGTAAAAATTTTGGTTGCAGACGAAATTTGATGAGCTTAGGCCTTGCTTTTAGTCTTGGGACATAGGCAATTTTTCCCAGAAATGGAAAATCATGTTATTCTGACGAGGAGGATGAAAAATGATAACTTTTGGTTTTGGTTATTTTATGTATTAACTTAGGCGTATTATGTTTCAATAGGGACTGGGAAAACTTTAAGCATAATTTGCAGTGCATTACAGTGGGTAATTGATAGGAGGGAAAAGGAGAAATCTGAGAAAAGGATTGAATCTGATCCAAATTCTGCAAAAGGCAGTGCGGTTGACTCGGATGATGAGCCTGATTGGATGAGAAATTTTGTTGTAAAGAAAGACGATCCAGATCAAAACAAGAAGATGATGAAGAAGAAGAATAAAATTGGGGTGGGAACAGGGAAAAGCAGTAAGGGAAGGAACCTTGCAAGTTGCGGAGTTTTTTCAAATGGGGACATGGAGAAAGATTGTTGTACAAAGAAAGAGGGAAAGAGTGTGGTGAACGATGAAGCTGAAATGGGTGATGACGAGTTTTTGTTGGAAGAATATGAAAGTGAAGAGGAAGGAGCTGCCGGGGATGGGAAGCCAAAGAGGAAGGCTGTGGGGGTTTCACTTAGTTCATCAAGCGATGAGGACGATGAAGATGGTTCCAATGATGAGGATGAGGAAGAGGAGGAGAAGTTAAAGGTTTATTTTTGCAGTCGGACTCATTCCCAGCTCTCACAGTTCATAAAGGAGTTAAGGAAGACTGTTTTTGCACATGAGATAAAAGCTGTTTGTCTGGGTTCTAGGAAGAATTTCTGCATTAATGAAGGTATGGAAATTTTTCATAGCATCTCTAAATTGAAACTTTTATGTAGTTAGTTGATTAGATGGTATGTGTTTCAGAGGTGCTGGAGCTTGGAAATGCTACTCGCATTAATGAACGGTGCTTGGAACTTCAAAGGAAGAAAAACGAGAAGATTTCGAAAATCAAGGTAATCAATTGTTTCATTTGTTTTTTCTGCTGCGCATTTTCTCACCTGATTTCTTGCATTAGTTGCCTTTTAATCAAAGCTTTTATACATTGCCTACTGATTCATTATTGTCTTTAAGTTTGCAATGATTATAATTGTTCCAGTCTGCTGTACGGGAATAAAAAGTCAATTGCATGCATGTCATGAATAACAGAATTTTCATGCTATATGTCTGTCAATGTTGAAAGGAAGGAACGGGTTTCCTTTTCTAGCATCTGTTGTTCAATTTGTTTGTGAATAACAGAATCAAATCAACTACGTTCTTTTTCCTGTTCACTCAACAAGAGATTTCCTGATTACTGATGTAGTGTTAAGTTGCAGAATTTAGGTGCAGGAGGAAGAATACGTAGGACCAAGGCTTCGTCTGGATGCCCGATGCTTAGAAAACATAAGCTACAAAAACAATTTAGGACCGAGGTATCTGAACAAGGTGCAATGGACATTGAAGATCTTGTTCACCTTGGGAGAAGTATGAAGACTTGTCCCTATTATGGCTCTAGAAGTATGGTTCCTTCAGCAGATCTTGTTGTACTACCCTATCAATCTCTTCTTTCGAAATCATCCCGTGAATCACTTGGCCTGAATTTGAAGAATAATATTGTTATCATAGATGAGGCCCATAATTTAGCAGACTCCCTCCTCAGCATGTATGACTCAAAAATTACGTTGCTTCAGGTAAACCAATTACTATTGTTGTCAGACTGAACCTGAAAGCTGCCTGACAATTTCGTTATTTGAATTCATCTATGTGGTTTGAATTCTTTGATTTCTTATTTACGCTGTATTGACAATGAGTTATTCATCTAGTCTTTACCTAACGCTTTGATAGATAGCTGATTAGTTAAATAATTTAATCTGTTCTGAC
This sequence comes from Ficus religiosa, assembly GCA_024759925.1. Classification (NCBI taxonomy): domain Eukaryota; kingdom Viridiplantae; phylum Streptophyta; class Magnoliopsida; order Rosales; family Moraceae; genus Ficus; species Ficus religiosa. The sequence goes on from JAFMPE010132082.1 coordinate 15,051, forward strand.
TTTTTTACAGCTAGAGAATGCGCAATACCACCTAGAGAAGTACTTTGAAAGATTTCGTAATCTCTTGGGACCTGGAAACCGGAGATACATCCAAACTCTCATGGTCCTTTGTCGCGCTTTTCTCAGAAGTCTGTGCGATGCGAAGGATGCTAATTATACAGATCCATCCCAAGATATTGAGAAGGAATCTATAGCAAATTTTGCCTCTTGTTTCTCAATGGACATTAATGATTTTTTGTTTTCTCTTAACATAGACAATGTCAACATGATTAAATTGCTTCAGTATCTAAAGGAAAGCAACATAATGCATAAGGTGAGAATCCTCCGGTCTATTACTGCCATGTCAATTAAACTTCTTTTCTTCTCTTTCCAGTTTCTTTTTTCTTTGTTTTTTTTTTTTTAATTTTAAATGTGCTTTGGCTTGCCAGGTCAGTGCATATGGAGATAAAGTAGCTAGCTTGCAGAACAGTTTGGCACCTAAAGGAATTCCGGAACATGGTGAAGATGGAAGCACGTTGTCCACTTTCAGGGCATTAGCTGATATGTTGCTGTCCCTGACAAATAAGGACGGTGATGGAAGGATTATCATATCAAGGTCAAGGCCAACTTCCTCTGGGCAACAAGGAGGGTACTTAAAATATGTTATGCTGAGTGGTGAAAAGATTTTCTCCGAGGTTTGCCAAAGTTGAATATGATAACATGCCCGGAATTCAACAACTTTTGTTTTACTTGCGGACTTTAAGTATCAAATCTTGAAATTCTGTAGATTGTTGATCAAGCACATGCCGTGGTTTTGGCTGGGGGAACTCTACAACCAATAGAAGAAACGAGGGAGCGACTTTTCCCACGGTTGTCACCAGACCAGTTGCTATTTTTCTCCTGTAATCACATTGTCCCTCCTGAGAGCATTTTGCCGGTCACAGTTTCTCGCGGCCCTTCCAATCAGTCTTTTGATTTTAGCTACAGCTCCAGAAGTTCGTCGAAAATGGTGAGCACATTGTAGCATTATTTTAAATAATCCGGCATGCACGTTTGTCTTTTTGTCAGTTTTGAGGTAATTGATTGTAATAGTCCCTCACGTTACTAAATTGTTTTTATTCACAGATACAGGAGCTTGGGCTCTTAATTTGCAACTTGACGACAGCAGTTCCTGAAGGAATTGTCATCTTCTTCTCCTCATTTGATTATGAAGGAACGGTTTACAATGCCTGGAAGGCTTCGGGCATCCTTGAACGGATCATGGAGAAGAAGCGTGTATTTAGAGAACCTAGAAAAAGCACAGATGTGGAATCTGTTCTGAAGGAATACAAGGAAACAATTGAGACATTGTCAAGTGGTAATCTAAAAGATAATCCAGCTCTAAGTGGTGCATTATTTCTTGCTGTTGTTGGTGGTAAGATATCGGAAGGAATCAACTTGAGCGATGGCATGGGTCGTTGTATAGTCATGGTTGGACTACCCTACCCCAGCCCATCAGACATCGAGTTGATCGAGAGAGTGAAGTTTATTGACGGCTTGGGAAATCCAAATTCCATGAAAACTTCAAAACTTTCCGTCAACAACGAAATTAATGGTGGAGATGTAAAGGCCGGGTTTGACATCCTCAGAAGTTGCAGGCACAGAGGAAAAGAATACTATGAGAATCTTTGCATGAAAGCCGTAAATCAGTCAATTGGTGCGTACTAACTGCTAACCACTTTATGCTGTCTTTTTAAAGGAGTAGAAACTTAACAAAACCAACTGTGAGGCAAGACCAGGAAAATCTTCCATTTGGGAAACACATACCTCATTAGGATATCCAAAATGACACAGTAATCTTCATCAAACTTTCCGGGTTTTGACGTGCCTTCATAGAGACATGTATGCATTTGTTTCAAGACAAATTTTGACATGGATTTGATATCAATAAATAAGTTGTTGAACCCGTATTTTTCTGCTTAGGAGCGAGAAATTAATTATTTCGTTTAGCCTCTTACAATGTTGTCCCCATGTATGGATATTTGTTTAGGTGCTTGTGACTCAACATTAGGTTCACACTTTTCTTTGTTTCCTTGTCCATTTCAGGTAGAGCAATTCGGCACATAAATGATTATGCAGCAATTTTGCTGGTCGATTCTCGGTATGCATACACATCTGATTCGTCAAAAAGAAGCTTTTCGCACCCGGCTAGCAAGCTTCCAGAATGGATAAAGGGTCGTCTAGTTTCAACTGATAATTATGGTGAACTGCACAGGATGCTGCATCAGTTCTTCAGATATAACAAGAAACGAGGATCTTAGTGTACGTTTTTAGGCAATCGTGCCTGTACCAACTATAGGAAAATACCCATGTCCATAAAAAATGATAGAACAAAGTTATAGAGAAAAATTCACATGAAACTGCAGGATGGGATAATTATATGTACGTCCTATCCATAAAGAGTGATTTTTTTTTTTTTTGCAATATAGTTAAAAATGACTGTATTTTCCTGAGTTTTCGTTGTCTGAGTAATGACTTCAACACAGTACTTGATGAGCTTCATGTTTTTTAACTTTATTTTTCCTCAATTTTACTGCATTGTAAAAGTGAATTTGCATTCTGTTCTGCGTTGGAGGCACTCATTTAATCGGCCATATGTCTAAGGGTAAAAGGTGACAGAGTCACAGAGTGGTATCTTTGTACTGACATCGAAACAATTGTCGTTTTCTGCAGTTATGCAGTTCTCAAACCCTTGTCTCATTTGGTATCGGGTTGTAGACATTGGCGTAAGGTTTGGATGCTTTTCCAAGTGCAATGTGGCCTCATGAATGAGGCAAACCTAACTATAGGGAATCCAAGTCACTGTCTGGTCCCGTCACTGATCGAAGACGGCAAACATTATTTGCCTTGTCTCTGCAAGCTGCAATACACCTCTGTTTTCAAGTAATTTTTTATTTAGAGTTGTCCGGTATAAGCTTTGAACATGGCAACTGTTTGAGAGTGACTTCAATGTTCAGAAATCTAAATGCACCCTTATCGCGCCAATCAACTAGCTCTATCACCCACCTCTTTGCACATGGGGGCCCATTGCTCTAAATTCTTATAAATGCATCAAGATTCATCACTTGTTATTTCTTTTTTTTTTTTTCGTTTTTTTTTTTCTTCACAAGGTATTTGGTTCACGAGCAATATTACCATAGAACTAAACATTTTCGACTATTTAGCAACTAAGCAAAGCCATGTTGGAGTGTGGGACTTGATGTAGACATAATATTTCCCATGTGGATCGCTTTATTACTTGGACAACAGCCGGACCTTTTTCTCTTTTTAGTGAAAGAAAGTCTAGGAAGGGGTGACCAGTCGTAGCTATTATAGGGTCCCACACGTTGAGTAATCTATGCATTGAGCTATGGCTAATTGTGTTGGGAGAAAAAACGTGTCACTTTGACCCCACCAAACAGTAATAAACATTGAACTAATGGGGTCTAGAACCCGAGAGTCTGAGACCTCCCATCTACCAAACTACTTGGGAGTAAACCAAATGCCACTCTGGTAACATCTAGGTGGTAGCTCAGCCATTTTATTGGTTCTCATTTTAGGCGATAGCTTATTACCTGAAAAGATTTTTTATTTTAGCCCAACAAAAAGCAAAAGCATCTCATGACAACAAATTGACTCATTTGTGTTTTTGTTTAGGGATTTTTGCTTTTCCCATGAATGTAGGATAGACCTCTTTAACAACGGATTAGGACCAATTGGGATAATGGGTCCCACGGAACAGAAAAAAATGGGGTAATAAACCTTGAGTTCTGGTTGAACACTTAGAAAAGGCTTCCACAATATGCTTTCTTAAACGCAGCACCACCACCTTTAAACCAAAAGTACTATAAACCTGGTACCTTTATCTTTGCATCTTAATCAATGCCTCATCACTTTATACAACAGCTAGTCAAAAACAAAATCATCCTTGATTATTTGTTTCCCCGGTTCCTCGCTTTCATTAACCCCGTTCTTAAATGTCTTTCGCACGGGCAGAATATATCTGAACTTAAACATCTTTTACATTCACTGCATTGATGGACCAACTGAAAAACCATAAAAGGCAAGACCTTATCCTTTATGATTTCATAATCAACCGCTCTCATCGGTTTAAGAGAGAGAGAGTTAGAGAGAGAAAGCAGACTGTAGTGTAGACAAAAAGAGAGGAAGTGAGGCCAAAACAGAAGTCTAATTTTTCCCTTTAGGCTCCATTGCCTTTGTCTAGAGGTAAGTTCAAGAAACTTGAATTGTCTCAATCCGTCTTTGGCGTATATAGGAATTGATATCAGGAAGAAGATAAGGAAAAGAAGATAAGCTGAGAAGCGCTCACCGTCTCTTCCTGAAGATCAACAAAGAGAAAGATACCAAACTGGAGCCACAAATGCTGTTAAAAGAGACCTTTGATAGAAGCAAAATCTTAGTCAAGAAAACCATTCAAAACCTCAAGTCCTTCTTTGGGGGTTACCAAAAGCTACCAAAATCTTTGTCTTTCAACTCCTTCTCGTGTCGCAGTAGCAAGCTGAAGAACTGCAGGGCTGACCAAATCTACACCGGCTTCCCTGAGGAATGGGGGTCTCGGCTAGCCGAGATAGATAAGAAAGAAAACAAGGTTGCCCTCGCCTTAGAGGAGCCAATGAAGGAAGAAGAAAGCTCATGCGGTGAAGATTATCCGAAGTTTGGGAAGCAGAATCCGGTGAAGCACGACAAACAAGGACCGAAGCAAAAGAAGAAGAGTGGAAGTTCCCATGTAGGAAAAGCAAAGGAGTTGAATTCGCGTAACGCAACTGTGACGGGACATGTAGTGGCACAAAAGATGAGGGAGTTGGAGATGATAGATGCAGGTGATATGGAACAAGCCTTGGATATTGAAGAGGCTCTTCACTACTATTCCCGCCTTAGGAGCCCGGTTTACCTCGACATAGTTGACAAGTTTTTCGTGGATATGTACTCGGAGATGTCTGTCCCACAAGCCTCTGCAAAGGTCAGTAATTCAAAGCGGATACGCGGATCATTTAGGTTGTAGGTGGTCATGTTAGTAAGTTTTCCTTGTGTGCATGGACCGTTTTGTTGTCCCAATTTATTTCCATTCTTCTCCACTTTGTGTGTTTGTTTGTGTGCTTTTGGATTTTTCATCCCATATTTTTTTTTTTTTCTTACTACTTTCTTATCTTTGTTTTCTATGTGCTTGATCTAGTCTTGTATCCGGTGAGCTAAATAAAAAAGCTCAAAAATTTCATGTTTCTCTTCGCATCGATGAGATGTTTCTATTACCTATCATGGTTTTCTTCCAATTTAATTTTTTAATGCAGCATATACTTTCCCATCGACTGTTATTTTCACCGTCGATCTACTTTTTCCTCTTAACTTCTTGACACGCTCTACATTAAGGCTTATTCATTAGCGGAAACTCGTAATTTAGCACACCCTTATGGCTAGACAACCATTTTGCTCCTGCCCAAAACACATTCAGAATATTAAGCTCAGATCAGAGTCCTAATAACCACCAACTTCTTGGAAAGATTATTAAAATTTTTAATGTTTGACAGAGGAAGTATCAACAGATTCCGAGAAAAAACCGATTCAAAAAATAGATAACTTCTTAATTACTTGGGAAACTACTGACTATTATTTACACTCCAAAATCCTGTCCTCTCCATTATGCCACTTTCGAACAACTGAGCCGGATCTGACCCATTGGAGCTGTCAAGATTTGGTGGTCCGAGAGCTTTATCATCACCAAGGCGAAATCTCGGCGGAACAGAGGGACGTCCGAAGCATATGCTCTAACCCATTTGCCAGTTTCTTCCATTGTCATTAGCTGCTGATCAGCGTAAAGGATTCCTTTCCCTTGCAAAAGGCTCTGGTACTACTGGGTCCCAAAAGCTGGTCCTTCATAGTTCATAGGAATTAGTCCTAGCTCCTCGGATGAGGAATTGAGTACTCTTTTTGAATAAGTTTCTGGTCCTTGAGAAGATTCTGGATCACTGTTGTTGCATCTTGGCCGCATGAGATCCAGAAATCCGAGGTCCAGAGATGGATCAGTATTGTGATTCCCCTCAAAGCGGTAGAGACGTTTTTCAAAGAATTTACAGTGGATCACTCCAATGCTGTGAGCACCTAAAAATCAGATAGAATTGTAATATCAGCAGTGGACATGCTACAACTAGAATCGAAAACAGCCAAAGTCGCATAAGGACAATGTGTACTATGAATAAAAGCTGCATAAGGACAATATTTGAACTCAATGTGCTATGAATTTTCGGTGGAAAAATAATATCACTCTCTCTGAAACCAAAAAGATAAATAATTCAAAAAGATAATAAGGAAAAGAAGAACAAGAAATTGTTTAATTTGTTCACTGACAAAAAAAAAAGTTTGGTCAAAGAGAATAAATTGGATTCTATTTGTTTCTATGCCTTTAATTTTCCAAGTCTAGAACAAAAGAAAAGGAAAAGAAGGAAAGAAAGAGAGGAGTGTCGGGAAAGACCTCATTCAAAATGCGAAAATGGATTCGAAAACTCAAGTAAAAGGATTCTAAACGCCATTTAATCCTTCCTAAACTTTTCCATGCAAATTTAGCAGAACACTAGAAAGAAAAGTGCGGAAAAAAGAACGACCAGTACCTAAGAGGCTGATGATTTCTCTTCCATCAAATCCCTTAGATGCAAACGTGACAAGAAGCAGAGGGAGATGATCATAGGGATTTGGAAGCTCAGCGGCTGCACGGTTCAAAAACGCGGCATTGCTGTCTCTTCTACCGGTGTACACAGGATAGTAAGGTCCTCCAGACTGAAACTCAGGAAATCAGAAAAGTAATCTTTCTGTGTGACAATTAAGCGAGGATGTGGCGGGAAATTTTGATCGGGTTTTTGGTAATTACCAGTGCAACGCTATCTCTAGCGGCTAAGACAAGAATGTCAGCACAAGAAACAACTCCAGGACATTGGTCTTCAAGCTTTGGCTTAATGATGTCAATCAAACCAAAACCTCTTAAAGATTCATTCGAAGGCGACTCTTTCTCGGACGTCATTTCTTCGGTCGAATCCAACAACACAGAGGCATCACATCCCTTCACCATTGACGAAAATCAGAATTAACTGAAATTAGCAACTATCTTGAAAAATTAGAAACAAAAATTAAAGAAAATTCAAATTATAACAAGAAAAAGAAATCTTGAAAGAAAGATGAACAAGAAACACCCACCTGGATGAAGCAATCATGAAAGAGAAGGCGCAGAAGTGCGGGAGCCACTTCAGGCCGGGCTCGGTAGAGGTCGTCGACGACGGTTCGGACAATTTGCTCGGCTTTCGGACAAGAATCACGGTAGAAATCGTACTCAATCTGACCAGAAGAAGAAGAAGAGTTTCCGGTTTCCAGCGTCTGGTCATAGTTCTTGACGGACAAGAGAATCGGATGAATCGGCCATCGAGGATCGTGGGTAAATCGAAGTCTGGACGACGACGACAACGAGTTGTTCGGCCATCGTCGAAACCCGGACGACGACAACAACGAGTTCTTCGTCGACAAAGGCGATGAAAAGTTACTTAAATGCTGAATCCTCTGCTCAAAAATGACCAAGTTTCTCCTCAAGGAAAGGTAAGCGCAGAGAATCGCTATGAGAAAATGCACGATAATCCGAAAAAAAGCCATGTCAAAGATTGAGAGAATGATCTTTGTTAATGGGTTTGCGGGTTTTGTTCCTTGAGTTCTGGGTTTTTGGTTTGGTCTGAGATCGTCAATCGAGATTTCTGAGTTACCGTTTGAGCCTTCCGAGGTTTTCTTGGGTATGACGAGGGGAGGGTTAGCGGGAAAGTTTGGGTGGTGAAATGACGGAAATGCCATTGTGGCCGGTAATATCGTTGAAGCACTTGGATTTTTATTTTTTATTTTTTTCAAACCTAAGAATTATAAACAATATTTTGAGAGTCAGGTCTTCCTAAAAAATTGTTTGTGATGCTTTTTTTTTTTTTTTTCACGTGATGCTAATCAGATAAAATGATAAAAAAAAAAAAAAGGGGTGTATTGTTGATAGGGAATATTTATAGTAAAAAGATCACAAAATATATTGGAAATCAGTATATGCATGATTTCTCATTTGTGCATAAATGAGAACTGTTGTGAATCAAAAGTGCAACGACAGAATATATTGGAGAAAAACCATGTTGTTCGCACTCCAAAATTATTTGTCATTTTCCACCGGTGACGGTATTATAGTGATAAGGACATCCTACTTGAAATCTTTACTTCTATCTATTTCACTATTCGAGTTGTGTTATACATAAAAGTTTACCCTTCAGCACAGGTTATATATGAATATGGTTACAAGTAAGTACTCTTCAAAACTTGGACTGAAAGTAACTTGGCTTATCATATGATGCAAAGCTAAGGGATTGGATTTCAGTTATGATCAGAATAGTAGGCAACCATAATTTTCCTTTTTCGTGGTACTGTTACTTTGTCGAAATCTAAAGTGTTCAGTAGGATATCAGTAATTCGAATGTATTGACTTTGCCATGGATTTTAGCCTTGACAAGTTGTGGGTTTTTGGAAATCAAGTCCCACACTGGAAAATTCTTTCTTGGCACCACAAAATCTTCCTCTTTCAAGCTTGAGCAGTAATCTCCTACTCCATCTCCAAGATAAATCATCCTTTTATTTCCCTCAGCTTCCACAGAAGCTTGGATTCTTTGTACAATCACGCCCTGTTAAAAATTGGATATTATTATATTATTATATTAGCAAATACAGAAGCTTAAAAAAAACATAACATAAAAGAGAGAGAGAGAGAAGATTGTGTTGCAATACACACCAATAATTGTTACTGTTGATAACAAGTGGTTAAAATATTGAAA
>JAFMPE010132140.1:1274-11376 GCA_024759925.1 Ficus religiosa
GAGGTGGTGGCCTCGGCGCTGCCCCAGCAGGAGCATTGGCTGCCTCTCTCAAACCTCGACCTCCTCCTGCCGCCGGTGGATGTCGGCGTCTTCTTCTGCTATGACAATAACATCGGTCCCATAATGTCGAAACCGACGAGCTTTGCAAGCATGGTTGGTGTGCTCAAGAAGGCCCTGGCGCAGGCCTTGATCTCCTTCTACGCCTTCGCTGGAGAACTCGTAACCAACTCCGAGGGAGAGCCTGAGCTGCTGTGCAATAACCGCGGTGTCGATTTCGTCGAGGCCTTTGCCGACGTCGAGCTTTGTCTGCTTGACTTGTACAACCCCGACGACTCCATCGAGGGCAAACTTGTGCCTTCCAAGAAGCATGGTGTCCTCGCCGTGCAGGTAGCACAATTTATTTATTTTTTTATTTGAATAGATTATTATTATTATTAATTATTGGGATATTTCCCAGGTAACAAGCAGGATTAACATTGGCATCTCGATAATTTTAAATGTATACATGGTTACAGCAATAATTTAATGGATTAAAATTATATATTTTTCATACTTCTAGCCCAAGTTCATAAAAATTATATATTTTATATTTTCTTTTGTCGGATGAAAAAGAGCTAATCTAATAGATGGCTTAACTTTTTTTTTTTAATTTAGAAAAATGGTCATTTGTCATTTTTCATATTTGATTAAGCCGTTATTGACTATGAAATTTGATGATTGACCATTAGTCGATCAATGATTGACTATTAAATTTAGTGATTTACGTTATGGTTAATCTTTGATTAACCATAAATCATTCACTGATTGACTATTATGCGATCAATCACTAATTAACCATTTAAACAATTGATTAACTATTTTAGAAAAAAGAGTCTTTAAATTAATTTTTAAAAACATCGATCATTTATTAAAAAAAATTTTTAAAATGTTATTTAGCTATAAATCACTTTTTAATATTGGTTTTTTAATCAGTATGGAGGAGGAATTAATTATCCCTCACCAAAAGTTATCAAAATAAAACGAAAAAAATAAAGATAAGGAAAGAATATTAGAATCCAGACAAAATCCAACGAACTTGATTTATCTTTCCCTAGTTTTGTGTCGTCAATTCATGTTTTATGTCTTTCATGCACATGTGACAAGAATGGATTAAAAATTTATTTTTAATTATGAAAGTACCAGACTTAAAATTTTTTGAGAAGCTTAAGGGAGATTTTCATTACATTTTGAGTTGTAAGCAACAAACTGCGACAAACCTTAGGATCAAATTTGAAATTAATCCTATAAAAATATATAAAGATACTGAGAATTATGCACTTTTTTTTTAACTTAATATTTTTTTTTTCTTTTTTTTTTTCTCGTAATAAAGCTATTGAGTGCTCATTCAACAGGAATGTGCTCGAATTGACATCTAGTCATTGATGTGTGTGGGGGGTTCAGTGGGTGGCGGCTGGGTGATGGGCCGGTTGGAAGATAAGAAAATCTTCTAAATCTCAACCCAAAACTGCCCAACAACGTAGCGGGTTGGGTGGTTTGAAGGCGTGTGGGGGTGGGTGGCCTCATTGGTTTGGCGGGTGGGTAGAGATTTTTAAAGACAATTTCGAAAAATAATTTTTTACAACTCTGAAAGTTCAAATCGCAAAAGCAATTTTCTCGAAACAAATAAAAAAGGGTGCAATTACATTTTATCGAATTAAAAGCATATACAATATTCATCATTCACCAAATTTTTTTATTTTTAAATTCTAATCTGGTTTTTGTTAGAAGATATGTATACAAAAGATGACTTATGAACAATTTAATATCTCAACCAATGAACTAGAAGATGCTAAAGAGTTTTGAAAAGTTGAGGTAAATTAAACTAATTATTTGTTTGTATATTTAATTCTTAACTATAGAAAGAAAGAGAACTAAAAACAATGAACCAAAAAATGAAAATCAAAATGTATAGCTTCATGAATTGGTGGAGTTCCAAAAGACAGCGAAAACAATAAAAATCTTAACTCTAAATTTTTATCTCACTCTAAAAAGTATTGCACATCATAATTATTAGGAGTAGTAATAGGTAAAAAATTAGGCCTTTTTAATATAAAATAAAATAGGCGGGTGGGTAGGTACCCACAATTAAAAAATTCAAATCCATCCCCACCAGCTAAAAAGGTGGGCGGGTTGAAAACCCACCCAAATAGAGGCAGGTGATGACGTGATCCCGCTTAAGCCAGCGGCACAGTGCAGGTACGATCAGTTTGAATGGTTTAGTGAGTTAGATGCACAACCCTAATTGATATCAGTAATGATTGTGATTGAACAAAAGATTGTGTGAAATTTCCCTTTCTAAAAAAATTATTTTCTGAAATTTCCTTTAAAAGTACATGCATGATTCACACGATTCATGTGCCATAATTTATTTTTCATTATAAATATTTTATTAATAGCAAGTGGAGAGCTTAGGATGAAACGGTTTATGAGATGGGTCCGCTTAATTAAAAAATGCAAATTGTCTTTGATGTTAGATACTCTCTTAAAATTATCAAAGATACTCTCTTAAAAAAAAAAAAAAAAAAAAAAAAAAAAAAGCTTAATTAAAAAATGCAAATTGTCTTTGATATTAGATACTCTCTTTAAAGAGAGAGAGAGAGAGAGAGAGACTCTCTCCTATTTACAATTTAGGATAAGCTCAAGAAAAATTATATTATATTTTGAGTTGTAAGGGGCAGTTGACACAAGCCTTTTTTTTTTTTTTTTTTTTGGGGTCAAATTTGAAATGTCGTACCTAATTTGTAAACAATTTATTTTTTCCCCTTTTTTCTAACTTATTCAATACTCAACAAACAGTGTGCTTGAATAATGGACCTCTAGTCATTGACATCACTAATGATTTTTTTTTTTTTTTTTTGGCTAAAAACATCCCTAATTTTTGTGAATGAACAAAAAGATCACTTAAATTGATTGTGTGAACGTGGAATTGATGTCATTTTGTAGGCAACAGAGCTGAAGTGTGGTGGTATAGTGGTTGCATGCACATTCGACCACCGCATAGCAGACGCCTATTCAACCAACATGTTCTTGGTTTCATGGGCGGACATGGCTCACTCTAAGCCACTCTCCCTCCTCCCTTCCTTCCGCCGCTCTCTCCTCAACCCCCGCCACCCGGGTCACATTCACCCATCCCTCGACGACATGTATGTCCCTGTCACAGCCTTGCCGCCTCCCAAAGACGCCACTGCCGTTGTGGCTGAAGACCATCTCATCAGCCGCATTTACTACATCAAGGCAGAGCAGCTTGAGCGGCTTCAAGCTCTATGCAATAAGTCGACTAAGCTCGAATCCTTCAGCGCATTTTTATGGAAGATAGTTGCGGAATGTGCCACCTCCGACGACGCGGACAAGGTCTGCAAAATGGGCATTGTGGTGGATGGACGTAGGAGATTAAGTACTATTTATGATGAAGACAAGGGTTTTAATCTAACTAGATCTACAGGTAAGGACGTAGGTACTAAGTCGCAAGAGAGGCTCAAGTCCTCCCAATTTTTTCTTAGATGTTTTTTCTTTTATACATGCATTTGACTAAAATTTACAAATAACCCCACCTAAAAATTAAAAACTTCCCCTGAGTTTTTTTCTCAACTTTTCCATCATTCTTCTCATTTTGAAAAAGAAAAACTATCTTATTATTAAATTTACTTTGTATAGTACCATTTTGGGATTCTTTTGAAAATATTTTAAAATCTTCACCCAATACATTATTCTCAACACTATTTTTTATCATTCTAAACAATTTTTTGTTTTCAAGAAAGAAAAATTTTTACACATACAAGCGTTATCTCATTCTCAAAATGAAATGACTTTTTTCATTTCCAATCAGAAAATTTCTTTTTGAAAATAGACATGTGATTCAAATAAGACCGAACATTTTTATTACTTCAAAAGTTTTAATTTGTAGTTATTAGTTCGCTCATCAAAATTATTGGCTTCGTCACTAATTGCAGGGCGTATGATGGAGTCCTACTTCGGGAACGTCTTGTCGATTCCGTTCGGCGGGAAGAAAGTAGAGGAGCTGGTGGAGAAGCCGCTGAGCTGGGTGGCAGGAGAAGTGCACGAGTTCTTGCAAGGCGCGGCAACGAAGGAGCACTTCTTAGGGCTGATCGATTGGGTGGAAATAAGGCGGCCGGTGCAGGGGCTGGCGAGGATATACTGCCGAGGGAGTGAGGACGGGCCGGCGTTTGTGGTGTCTTCGGGGCAGCAGTTTCCGGTGTCTAAGATTGATTTCGGGTGGGGAAAGCCCGTTTTTGGGTCCTATCACTTCCCGTGGGGAGGCGACGCCGGCTACGTCATGCCGATGCCTAGCCCGGCAGGGAACGGAGACTGGGTGGTGTATATGCACATGCCGAAGAAGCAACTGGAAATCATAGAGACCAAGGCTTCTAATGTTTTTACGCCCTTCACATTCAACTGTCTTAACGTTAGGAACTAATATCGATTTTCATGGCGTTGCATGAATTACAGGATGTTATCTGAGAAATTAGACCGTCTTCAATGTGAAAATGTGAAAATACGTAATGATGTTTCTTATATATATCCATCTCTTATATAATCTTTACTGGGTTTTAGAATTCATTACAAAAAGAGAGAGAGAGTATTTAAATGATTTATGGAAGTAATTTATACTTTTATCCTATCCGTTGGTATTGTTGGATTATCAATCGGATTAATTTTTTAATAAGTATGATATGTGGGAGTCTGCGTTATAAATTTATTACAGCATAGCATGCTGAACTGTTTTTTATTCATAACATGAGATAATTAAATAGCTAATCTAAAGACTATGAATTTCACAATCCATAGATAGTTATGTATATTTAGATTAATTCCTTCAGCCAAAAAAATAATAATTATTATAAAAAAAATAAAAAACGAATACAGAAAACAAAAGAAAAGTGGATTTGGATGCTGATAACCTGCTACTATCTTCCCGGCCCTTTGATGGTTTAACTGCATAGTTAACTGGTTAGTTGGTAATCTACCTATTTTTTTTTTTTTTTTCGCTGCTTCCTAATTTTCCTTCGAACATGTGTCCCACTTGTGTCGTGGGGCAGAATTTCGAATATCCCTGAAAAGAGAGAGAGAGAGAGAGAGAGAGAGAATATCTATCTTTTTGGTCTTTTTTACTTTCTTCTTTTCTTTTTCTCCGTGAACAAGGGGATATTCAAATTCGAAGTTAAGATGTTGTGGACTAAATTAGTGTCATCAAAGAAGTTCGGTGATGTGTGATGTGTGAAATCAAAGAAGTTCAGGTTTTTTAGGACAATATGAAATTTAAGTTCGGTGGTAGGGATTTGCATTTTTCTTTACGATTATTAGGTTTACAAATAGTTTCTTGTTTCTTGTTTTTCATTAAAAAATATAAAACAAAACAAAACAAAACAAAAATTATTTGAGTGATGATTAGAAACGATAACCTAAGGTCGATGATAGGAATTCAATTGAACAATATATATACATACATACATATATATATATATAGCTCTTGGAAAATTATTAACATAACGTTGGTATGTGTGCTTGACTCTTTTGTTGGTTTTGTTTTGCTTTCGATTACTTGATACTTTGAGCACATAGTCATGAGCATTTGTTTGCTTGTTTCTTAATTTAGATTTATGTTATGTAAATCTAAGTAATTTAGTTAGTTTTAGTAATTTTCATGATCTTAAGGAATTCTAGAGCCCGTCTGATTGTCATTTGAGGTGAAATCTTAGACTACCACATTAAGGACATGATTAATTTGGACCATTTTTGGATCATTTAAGTCTTTCAAGCATACCGGTGCATATCTATATCCCTAGCTCACCCCGTTAGGCCTAATTTAACTTTTCTTTGCCATCCACATTTTTAGCCTAGCTTTCAATTAATTTCTCCAGTTTCGTCACTTACTCATGAGCACGTTGATCATTCCAAGATGTTTTTGAGCTATGCTTAACTTTGGGTGAATGAGAGAAGTGTTGAAAAGATTTTATTTTTTGCTTTTCTATTTTTTTTTTTTTAATAATGTTGGAGCCATTGTTCATTAAAAAAAATAAACAAATAAATAAATAAAATTTGGGTTCTAGCCGCTTAAAAGAAAAAGAAAAATAAAGAGGCAAAATATATAAGTAAATATCTAGTTGAATAAAAGTGGATGACAAAAGGGGAGTTGGAATCAAAGTTTAGGGTGTCTCTTGGAAGTTTGGTTAGTGCTCATAAAAAGGTCTTAAAATGTTAGTGTGTGCATGGGTGGGTTGAGCCACATTGTGACCTATATCCTACCTTCACCCTAACCACCCTTTACAAGTTTAACGAAGTCCTAATGATCTTTGGTGTTATGTGTCCAATGATGAAAATATCGACAACTTTGTGGATATTTCCCCAAAATTATCTGTAAATGGGGACCCTCGATACAGATACAGAAGTTAAAAATATTTCTTACTGGAGTATCCGTCTAACATCAATAATATTTGGAAAATGTCCGTAACATATCAATATCTGTTATCTTCCTTTACAATTTTACTGGAATACCTAGATACATGTGGACATTATCCGGATATTTCAACAGATATATCCGTCAAATATCTATACGTGAAAATGAAGAAAAACACTTTAAAAAAAAAAAAAAAGAGGAAATTTTTTTTTTCTTCACATGAATTTTTTACTTTTGGCAATTAACACTTTCTAGCCATGAATAAAACTACATAGCCAAAAAAAAAAAAAAATAGTCAAGAATCTTGTATTAAAAAAAGAGAAAAAAAAGAAATGTCAGGAATCTAATCACGTGAAAAGAAAATCAAGTTGGTTATGCCATTTTTAACTATCATTCTCCCCAAATACCATATGACATATCTTTGCATACTCACAAACAATATCCATCTTCTTGGGTAAATCCAAACTACCCAATTTATGGAGATTCAGTAGGAAAAGTTCAATCAACATACATCTAGTATCTCAATAACTATTTTTTGAATTATTCAAGTATTATTTCTTGGAAAAAAAAATGTTGTTTAAATCAGGATAATTTGTAAAGTTTTGCCTTTGGACCTCCAAGGAGTTCATTTTGATATTGAATTTTAGATGTATGAAGAATGTTTGCATTCAATTATGGATCTTGTATGCTTTTATTGTTATGTAAAATGTCATGAGATTCTAAAATTTATACTTAATGAAGTTGCTATTCTATCAATGTATATTTTTAATAATTAATCATTTTTATATAAATTGTGCTTTACTTTTTATTTTCATATACATAATTTTATGGTAGAAATATATTAATTTTTGTATTATTTAGTGATTTTTCATTTTCTATAATTTCACTTGAAATTTTCAATGTTTTATGCAAATATGCATCATTTTTCTCATTTTCACCGATATCGACATCAATATTAATAATATCCATCGATATTTCCATAAATCTTAACCCTCGATATTTCTGTCAATATCGATAATTTCATCCTTGTGTGGGTCTAAATTAGTGGAGAATGACATGAAAGGCGGGATAATGGAATTTTAAAACTTCTTCATTTGGAGATCTTTTAATTATTCACTTAATTGAGATAAACTGATCTGAGATGTAAGTGTTGTATGTTAATAATTACACACACGCGCAAGGAATTTGAAATGAGTGAAATTAACATTTGAGTTGAAATTCCTTACATTCCTGATTATGCCCAAATGTGTACAAAAACAAGCGATCGATTGCAGTATAATTAGGATGGTCGATCTCACGAGGAGGTGATAAAAACAAACAAGAAAATATTAGCGAAACAGAAGCATTAGAGAAATAAGTAAACAAAGAGAGAAGAAGAATAAGTATTTTGTGATTTTAAAATAAATTTAAAGACAACGTGATTTTAAAAATGAAGAAAATTCAATAATTAGAAGTGGTAAAGCATCAAGAATCCCTCACGTGTATTGTTTTCTAATTTCAGTTTTGATTCAACAAAAGTATTCAAATAAATTAAACTTCTCACGTTAAGACCAAAAATATTATTGTTATAAATTATCTAAAATCAACAATATATCAAATTGACAATATTACAGTAAAAGATCAATTTATAAAATAATTCTAGTTACAAAACATTACATAATAAAATTTACATAAAAAAGGCATGACTGAATCTATATAAAAACTTAGCACATAATATTTAGTATTCAAATAAAATTAGATAATAGAGAAGAATAATTCACTCAAATATATATGCATTATAAAATCAAACAAACAAAACCTCAATTAGAATATTCAACACATGAGTTCATCTCTAGCTTCACCAAAAGAAATTTAGTCTAGCTTGCAATTCATCTCACAAAATTCTAATAAGAAAATATGAGATGAGAAATGCAAGAATAAGAAAAATTAATACTAAAAACTCAGCCAAAAACTAATGGGAAAAAAAACGTCGAAGCTTGCTGTAAAGGCTTGCTTTTATAGGCTTCAATGTCCATTGGTGATGGAGAGATTTCAGCCCACAAAATCAGCCTCAAAGGATTGGCTATGGGGTGGATACATGCTAGACAATTAGCTGGTCAAGGAGTTGGGAGCATGGGCGATGATCGTGGGCCAAGATTTGGCCTGGAGCTGGCAGGTTGGCTGAGAGATGCGGCCCGAAACTCGCGCTGGGCCAGCTGAAGTTATGGGCTTAGTGGGCGGTCTGGGTTGAAGTCACGGCTGAGACCACGTGGGCTTGGGCTAGCAACTGGACTGGTCTGGGGCTGCTGGAATCATGTGGGCTGGAGTTTCGGCTCGAAACTCGCGCTGGGCCAGCTGAAGGAGGAGCTGGGTTGGGGCTGAAGTCACGCGACCTTGGACCACATCTGAGCTGGGGATGGGGCATGTGGAGGAGCTGGGTGGTGACACGTGGGTCAGTGCTTGGGCTAGTGGGTTGCATTTTGTTGGGCTTTTTGATTGATTTTTGCTTGCAATTTTTGGCCTAAATGTTTTTCTTACAAAACAATTTAAATTAAATTGAAACATAATATTTTTCACATCAAAAAATTATTTTTGAATTAATTTTATGAAAATATCTAATTAAAACTTAATTTATTTTGACAATTTTGAACAATAAAATTGCATTTTTATGCACTTATCAATTCCCAATATTTTGAGTTTTCTTAAGAGCTATAAACTATGTGAGATCTTTGAGACATGTTTGGTAAGTCAAACCAAATCATCAATCACTTATTTTTTTTTGGGTTTGGTATTTTTCATTTTCATTTTCTTTCTTTGCTCGATGACTAACAAAATCTTAAATTTGAAGGTGAGATAACTGTACGAAATAGAGTTGTTTTCACTATTTATGTGCTTTAATTGAGCAATGTTCTTAAGAATTTATATTTAGTTTGCTCCTCTAAATAATTATTTTTCTCATAAGTAGGTGAAAATTGGCACATTGGGATTTTTACGATAAAATTGAAATCAAATCAGACTTATCTCATTCCCACTCTTAGGAGCTCCACACGATATACGCACTCGCCTCAAAAGCCGTTGGATCACTGCTAGATCACACCTAGTCATGCATGCAAACCATGCTCAGACAAAGGCGCATCCCAGTCAGTCCCATATGTCAGCGCACTCAAGGCATACCTGGTCCCCTGCTTCGCGCTCACAGGAAGTCCCTGCACCCTTGTCCTTCTCTCAACCCACGGCCGCCGCATGTCCATTGGTCACCTAGCCCCATGTAGAAGCCCTCTATGTGTCCCGCTTGCCTGAGAAAATAATAATAGGGAGAATCTGTGGTAGAGACCCTCAAAGGGTCTCTACTGGTACAGTCTTTTTTTAGGCCGTTGATATTTAATTAAACGGTTAAAATGTTGTTAGTATATCATATTTATCATACACCTTACCTCATATTACCCTTCCCACCCAAAGTCTTCTCCGTCACTGGTGACCTTTCTGCCGCAGGCGACGGATACCAGCAACCCAACCCCGACACTGGTGACCCACCCCCGGCCCCCCCCACCACTGGCCCCAGCACCGGCCGCCCCTTCCCCCGCCGGTACCCGCCCTCTCTCTTCCCCTCTCCTCTCTTCCCCTTTCTCTCTCTTATCCTCTCTCTCTCTTCCCCTCTCTCTCTTCCCG
>JAFMPE010132162.1:0-10193 GCA_024759925.1 Ficus religiosa
GACCCCTCTTCTTGGTCGTAAGAAAAAGGAGAATTATTGGTGTCATTATTCCATCTCTACTTTCTTTGGTTAAACTACCATAATACAATAAAAAAGAGTATGATTCGAGTCTATTAAAAATTGCTAGTTTTGTGGGTGTTTGTCAGGTTCGAAGTTTAATTATATTTATCGGTACAATTATATGATAAGAGAATTTTGTTTAAATTTTTTTACAAAAGTGATATATTTAAATCATAAATTTCTAAAAGTGGTACTTTTCCAATTCACCCCAAAACTCACTCACTCACTCGCTCATTAACCCTAATAAAGAGTAAAGGGAAGATATTTTAGGACCAAAAAGAAATTATATATATATATATAATATATATCCATGAACTTTTATCTGAGAGCCAGCCCTACATTCTTCTCTTCTCGTTTTCCTATTTTCTTTTCATTTTTATTCTCAAACTTCTATGGCATGTTTACAGTAAGGAATACGAGTTAATTCTTTTGTTTATTCTGTATTTTTTTTCTTTTTTAAGCAATATGAGTGAGATAGCGGGCCATACCGTAATTTGAGATTGAAAAGTGGAATTTTTAATTACGAAGGGGGGTATGATATAAGTACTACATGAATTGGTATATCCCAAATTCCTTCGCTACCCCCACAACTTCACTGGTGAAATCTACTAATAAACAAACAATTTTAAGAATCTGACAAACAGCAAATAATTAGTGGATACCAGCTCTCTTTTCTTTTTAGTAGTTTGTTTGTTTCCTGTAACAAGGTTGCAGAAGGAAAGTAACATGTGGGAAAAGGAAAAATAAAATTTTGGAGACTAGGTATAATATGTGGGATATGTTGTGTTAAATAAATTGGTGATTCCAAAATAAATAAATAAATAAATCATGAACAGTGGCAAAGGAATATATATATATATATATATATGTGCTTTTCAATGAACCACATGAATTAGGATTGGCCGCTTATACTATGCTTTTCAAAAATTAAGCTCTCAAATAGTCATTTGCTCAACTCTAAACCCCATGACCTAGTGCCTTTTATCGATGTCAATCTTCACTCAAGATTCCAACCCCTAGACTTCATAAGCATGCCCCAACCAAGACTCCTTTTGACGTTGGAAGAATATTACTATTAGTTTTTTTTTTTTTTTTTTTGGGTTAAAGTCTTGTCATTTCAATATTTAGATGTCGTTTATTTTATTTTGTTTTATTTTAGTATCGTTTAGGTTATTGTTAGTAAGGCTATACAAGTTTAAGACGTGAAGTGTAATGGATACTATGGAATATTGGATATTAAAATTAGAGTATTGTTTTTTCCTCTTCATTTTGGGGGTTTCCCCTTGGGCCATAGATTTAGCTTGAGTTCTTCTCAATTACGCTACATCACCTTTCCACCCTCATTCCCTATGCATCCTAATTGCCATCATCCTGGAAGAATTCCAATTGAAAAATTGTCCATAGATGTCTGAATCCGAAGGACCAATTTGTGTCCCTTTGGAAGTTTCTTCCCAAGAGAAAAGGTGGATGCTCGGAGTTTCCTAATATAGAAGAGCGCTTTGACATGTTTTGTAAGGGAATCCATGTTTTTGGTCCATTTTGGACCATATTCTAGGGTTTTGGAAGGTGAGCTTAGAAAGACCTAACAAGGTCTTGTTTTTAAGTTATGAAGACCTAAAGGAAAGACGTCGAATTTCACATCATGCATCTATCAAAGTTCATGGGGTTCTCATTCACCGAGGAGGAAGAGCGAAAAGGCCTCGTCGAGGAGATATCAAAATTGTGTAGCATTGAGAAAATGAAAAGCTTGAAGGTAAACATAGATGGTGAGCTTTACACGGGGTTGTTGAATAACGGCTTCTTGAGCTGGAAAAGGTGAAGTGGGAGATTGGAGAATCATCTAACACCTTCCATGGCGGAACGTATGGAATATTTCTAGTTTTCCTTCAAGAAGTACTTGTTTCAATTTATCCAGCATCATTTGATTTTAGTACACTTTTCTCTTGATCAACTTTCTGGTTAATGTTCTCATTTTAGTACACTTTTCTCTTCATTTGGTTGAATAACCATGGAGTAAAAATGAGGTTAAGGAAGAAGCAACCAAAAAATAATAACAAATCAATTAAAAAAGAAAAAGGAAAACAAATGCTTAAAAACATCAATATCGAGTATTGAGCATCATAACTAATAGATAGTTAGTCATACATGTAAATTATATATTGTGTGACTCGTTTATATTACGAATGTGTAGTGGGAACTTTTTTGAAACTTGACCCTAGTTTTTATGATGTTTTTAAGTTTTTTTTTTCTTTGTTAAATGCCAATAATCAAATAATCCTCCAAATTATTCGAAAAGAACTTAAAAGCATCCTAAAAGAACTATATAATCCCAAAAGTCAAATAATCATAATTATCCTATAAAAAATTAAAAAGATGCTAAGTCCAACTTTCAAGTGAAAAAATAAAGATAAAACTCCAATATTTTAAATAGGCCATATGTCTCCTTTCCTTTTCTTCCCTTTTTTTTCTATTTTTTTTTTCTATATCTTTTGAAGAACTTTAATAAATTGTAATCAGTTTGCTTAGACATTCCTCTGCATAAGCATTGCAAATACTTAAAAATAAGAAAAATAAAGAGAGAGATAAAATAATATATTTTTTTTTTGCCCATTGGTCAAAATTCGTGATAAATAGAAATACTAATCATAAAATGTGTATATTTTAAGAAATAAAAAATAATAAATGAAAGAGATAAAAACGATCGCGATGGGACTCGAACCCACAATCTCCCGCTCCGGAGGCGAGCGCCTTATCCATTAGGCCACGCGATCCCTTGGTCTAAGTTGTTTTGGCTTAATAAATTTATCGTGGTCAATCTCTTTTGACAACATTAATAACATTTCAACTTTTTATTTTCCTTGTTTCAGAGAGCTCCATCTAACTAAAAAAGTTGATCTTATCCCCCATCTCATTTAAGAATCTTAAATCAAAACACATGTTGAGTTAATTCCTGTGATGATAAATAATTTTATTAAGAAATACAATGTGTCCTTTGTAAGATTACACTTTATAGAACAGACTTGTATTCAGGTACATTTGTCATACCATTTAGCAATAAAATCTTTATGTTAGAGTTTGATTGACTTTTTTTAAAAATTAATTATAGTTTTTATTAACTTTTCAGGTTATTTAAAAAAAATAAAAATAAAAACTTGATATGACTTGATGTCCAAACGCATAAGAAATTTACGTATCAAAGTTTTAACAATGGGGGGCACCAACAAGTAAATCTTCTTATTTTATTTTATTTTATTTTATTTTAGAAGACCACTTCTGCCGCGGGGGGGGGGGGGGGGGGGGGGGTGTGTTGGGTTGGGTGTGTTTTTTTAAATTTCAAACTTAGAAACTTCTAGGAGGCAAAGGACTTCAAAAGCTTTTAACCATCAACACATGTCCGATTGCTTGATGCAAATAAGTCTCTCCAAATAAGATTTTCCCAAACGAAATCCATTCATCCCTCTAAAATTCAAGTCTAAATTTCGAACCTTCTTCTATTGAACTCTTGTATGCTCCAACAAATGACGAAATTTGTTTTGAATTTAACAAAAGTCTCTAGTCATGAGGCATTTAACAATGGAAACAGAATGCAAGTTAATTACAACCACATGAAAAACTTGACATGCTTTCGTTATTCTTGTTACAATATCCACCATCTGAACTTCATCAGGGAAAACCCATATCGACCTGTGTTGTGCTATCCCAGTTACGAGGTTACTGCAATGTCTCAACGGGTGTCTCAGGATTCCCTCCCCATTCAGTCCATGATCCATCATACACCGGAACGTCATGCCGGCCAAGTCGGAAAAAACCCTGACAAAAGAAAGCTGTGTATTAAACTCTTCTACTTCTCATAGTTGTAACTGGAAAATTAAGAGTTTTTCTTTTTAAATTAGGTGGGAGAGTTTAAGCCCTATGCCTTGTGATGTAATCAAGTATGGAATTATCGTTAGGCTATATTACAGTCACAAGTTTATTATAAAAAAAAAATAGTGGATCTTTTGGTTGGACATTTGATCAACAAGTTATTCAAGCAAACTATGCATGATTTCCAAATAAAATAGAAAAATAACCTAAAGCTTTATGAAAAAGTAAATTGGTGAAAGTGAAACGCTTCCTGCCAAGGAAACAGAAAGCACGCTTTTGATATTTTTAAATGCCTTCAACAGATCCAAGATCAAGCAAGCCTAAATTCCATTCAATCACATTGTATTTCACTCGTCGTTTGAAATCAAAGAGAATTCAAGTCGTTGACACAAGACTAAGAAAATGTATAGGAAGTTATTAGTGCTTGATACCACTACTTGCAATAGGTGGGTCCCACATGCAGGCTCCACACATGTGAGTTGCAGTATTGGGCACCAATGACACCAATTAGCACTGATCTATACATACGAGGGAAGAGAGAGAGAGAGAATTGTACCAAAGCAAGAACGCTAGCAGTTATGCCAGTGCCGCAAGTCGTAGCGATTGGGCTGTCCAGAGAGATCCCTGCAGCATGCGGTCAGGATCATCAGGCAAGAGCAAGGCAAAACTACGGTATCAAGTTTCTAGATGTTATGATAGTTTCCCTCTCCATGCTCGTACTTCTCATTTATTTCCCAGACAACAATATCATTGCAGATTAATTTGTATCCGCATTTTATTAATGTATACAGGAGAAAAAAATTTACCTTTCGCATTAAGATTACATCAACTGCTGACTTAATTGCTCTTATAATGGAATTGGAAACTAGTTCTTTAGAGTTTACTGTAGAATTTTACCCGCTTGATCGACTTTTTGCTTTAGCTCATCAACTGATAAGATGCTCCCGGATTCACTTAATACCTGCAGAGAATCACCATGACAGTATATTACCAATATCAAGTTAGCATAATTTCTTATTTGACTCGACAACCTTGGAGTGCAGATCTAAGAAAACGTGAGATGTAAAAAACAACCTAATTATGGCACAACATATCTCCAACCTTGTTCAAGACAAATTGTTTTCAGTGAATCATCTGATGCGTTACGTTGATAAGAACTGTGCTTTGAGACGCCAAATTCTAAACTACTGAAAATCTCAATGCAAGTCTTTGAAAGCGTTGTACAACTCTTTAGGTCATCATAAGAGATCTTTTACCTGCGGAAATGGAAGGCACCTGCTGCCAGGTACATGACCACTTCTAATACCCTTTCGAGGCTCTGGCACATTTCCATCAAACCTGAAGAACCAAATCCCCATCAAATCCAGCTATGTTGCAGTTGCACTTCCACAAATAGGTTTCTCAATAAGCAGAAAATCTTTGTTTTCAGCAAAAGAATCAGAGCCATTTTTCCTTGGAACAAAGAATAGTTAAGATTACCTAGCCTTAGATCGAGCATCTACAAGTTGGTGTGTCTTTTCCTCCAGGTTTTTCCTAACCTGAAAAAAATATCATGAAATGTGTGAGGCAAATAAACATAAACAAAAGGAGGAAAAAAACCCATAAAGAACCTGCTTCATGTGGAAAACTCTCCCAATCACAGATTGGCGCTTAAAGTACATCTAGAGACTACATGTATGGTCAAAACTATTACAAACTTCCTTTCGAGTCTTCTAATGATTGTTCCAAATGAAGCGTAGGAAAAGCAAGCATATTGACCTTTTGGCTCCTTTCCCCCTACCCCTCCCCCCTCTTGCGGGTCAGGTGTCTAAGTTGTTGTGTCTGACTCATGTAAGTGCCCAAATCTCCAGTGATTCGAAGTCACATTAATTTATGTAGCAAACTTGCAATTTTTTGAGAAAATAGATAGCACCCAATAACATAGCAAGTCCCAAGAATTCTTTCTCCTTTGAAAATTATAATCACTCATTTTAGGAATACAAACCAAGATTACCAAAAACAAATATATTCAGAAACAAGAAAGCCAACCTGATCAAGTGTCCAGACAAGACTAGGCTGAAACTTTGTCTCAAATGTAACTGGCCCAACCTGCAACCAGAGAAAGTTTTAGATCAAATTAAAGTAAATGATTAGGGAAGCAGATTAATACGCTATGCCACACGCAAGCCATACAAGGAATCAAAAGGAAAATCGAGATAGTATACAAGTAGGCTGAGAATTTATGAATATACCGCCTGTCCCTGATATACTTTCTGTATCGCTTCACTGGCAGCACTAGCCTTCAGAATAGCATCACCTGAAGCACTGGATTCAACATCATATCCCGCTGCTCGCCATGTTGGCAGGCCCCCATCTAAAACCCAGACTCTGTTATGGCCAAATACCCGAAACATCCTTTAAGATAGCAAAGAAAAGCAAATTAGTTTATCCATCGAATAAAAGAAGGAAGGGGGAAGAAAAGGGGCATGGTGAGCAAACTTCCAAGCTACTTTAGGGTTGAACACATGACTCACCACCAAACACGAGCTGCACTGAAAAGCCCCTTCCCGTCATACACAATCACATCATCTTTGTTCTGGATGCCAAGAGCAGAAACAGCAGCAGCAAAGGCTTCTTCTGACGGCAACATATGTGGTAACTGGAGCAATACAATTCAATATTTGCATACTAGAAACCAAGAGAAACTGACCGAATACATGGCAAATAGTGTACAATAATTGCTTGTATTGATATTGAAAGACGCAAAAGATTCTTCCAACGTCTAATTTATCGGTCCAATGAAAATCAAGTTTGATTTCTAAGTTAAACCCCTAATTGCATGCTAATTGCATCTATAAACAGTTCTTCAATAGCGTTTTTTAATTTTTAATTTGCATTTTCGGAAACCAAATTATTGCTGAGCCGATGGGCAGATTACTATGAAATGACTCTTTCATAGCAAGCACATAAATGACAAAAAGATAGATTAACATCTAAAGGAAAACCATCTCACTTTTGTAGTTAGATCAGAAATCCCGTCAATGTCGAAGAAGAGAGCACCAGGAATGTGAGCAACCTACAAAGGTAGAAAACTAAATCAGAGTCAAAGTTGACACATGAGAACAACCCATTTAAGATCCATATATCATGATTAAAATAAAGTAACATTTGACACGAAACGGACTAGAAAATAGATCTTATGCTAATTGCATTTTGATTAGTGTCCAAACAATAATTAGCACCTGATACTCTTGAATTGGATTCCTCTGCTCATCAGGCATGTACCAAGATGAATCCAACACCTGAATAAGATAACAAAAACGAATGATAAGCAAAAACATAAAATCTAAAAGTGACGAAAAGAAGGTGCCTTATTTCAAGCAAACTTTGTTAAACGTTTACCTTCAAGTTCGGGTCCTTGAGGTTCTCGTGGAGCCAATTAACAGAAACAATTGGGTCATCCACACTAGTTTTTGAAGCAAAACCAGCTCTTGACCCGAGTGTCGAGGAAGCCATAACGCGAGTAACCGAACCAGATTTTTTATATGATGTGCAGGCAGGGACAGGGCCTCCTCGTGAGTGAACTAGTCTCTTCTGCAGCAGAAAAAGAACGTTATATATGAGTAACATCTTCAACTTGTAAAATCCGAGTCACAGCTTGATTAATCTATCCATTTTAACTTCATATAAAGTATTAGTAGACAAATCACAAACAATCCCAATGAAAAGAGCCAGCTTTCACAATGAAAAAAGAGTGAAAAAAAAAAACCTTTACACCTCTCAATAAAACCGAAAGTTTTCAACTATTTCACTGCAAAGACTTTTCCCAAGCTTTAACAGAACATTTGCAGCTGATAATGATGAAAACACAATAATTCCAATGAGCTCTTACAGGGTAAAGCAAGAAGATGGAACCAAAATTTTGAGCTAAGCGCAAACAACAACTCAGCAAAGATAACGACTTTGTACCTAAGTCCAATACCAGAAACATAAACCAAAACGACAATTAAAAATGAAAAATTAGAAGAGTCCAAAAGAGATATTATTCACACGTTGTGATACCCTTTGGGTAGATGAACATGGTCAAGAATCCAGACCACATACAATAACAAATAATCCAAAACTTCTTCACCCCATAGCTAACAAAGCTAACCAAAAACAAAATCGAATCTTTATAATAAAAATGAAAGATTTAGCAGAAACCCAGATAGAGATTGATCGAGAAGAGAAGAGAGGAGGACTTACATTGAAGAAAGAAGAGAGGAATTGTGGTTTCTGGGTTGGAGAGAGAGAGGAGTGAATCAGGCGATGAGCAGAAAAGAGAGACCTTGATAAAAGCGATGAAGCCATTCAATTTACTCAAAAGACCATAGAAGAAAGAGAGAGAGAGAGAGAGGAAAGGGATTGGGTGTTTGGAGAGAGACGTGAGAGTGTCAGTGAGAGAGAGAGAGAGACAGAGGCAAAAGTTGCCAAAATTTTTAGTGTCGTTGTGGAATATGGGGTTGTGGGTTACCTACGAACTGTAGCGAAGGCGAAGCTCGGCTAGAGTAGTGCTGCAGCCTAGTGATAATCGGTAAAAGAAGACGGCGTTTTCACCCCTGCTTTTGTAACTTTTGAGGCTCTTTAGGCACTGTTTGGACAACGGAATACAAGGAAAATTTGACAACTTTAAATATCATTACATTAATATGATATAAAAATTTAATACTAAATCAATATGACATAAAATAAAAACTAACAGATCTAATAATAGTATTTGGATATAGTATTTTGGAAGTTGAAAATTATTTAGGTTTTGAAAATATGTGCTTGATGAAAATGAACTGTTCTTAACATATTCTGGAAAAAAATTAGTAATATGAAATTTATTTCGTTTTTCTTGAAAACAAAAATATTCTTAAGAGTTTTTTTTTTTTTTTTTGGCACTTTGTTCTAGGCTATGAATGCAGGTCGGGTAGACATATCAGCTCATAAACAGCCTCTTTGACTCGATATCTAACCCGATCTAAACATCTTGGTTGGGGTTGGCTCCTATTTTTCCCTTCAAGCTGGCATGGGTCGAGCATTGCTGAAAGGTCCACATTTACAATACCATTCCGTCATACAAATTGTTTCCGCGTAAAAAAATTACTTTGTCAAATTTGTATTTTAACTAAGGTTGATAGTAAAATTGTTCATCCGAAGTATATATTTGAATTATACCCTACTTATAATAGTTTTAATTTTTTAACTTTGAATTTGATAAATATGGAGGGTAAAAAAATTCAAACAAGAATTAAAAGAGGACAAAAATATAAACATGTTTATTTTGAGACCTTGTAAACTTGGTGCAGTACCATAACTAGTTCAAAAATTTCACTTCAAATGTCGACCTTTTTTTTTTTTTTTTTGGGTTGAAAAAATATACTTGGAAACAATTAGATTTTTGTATGAGCATGAGCCGACTTTCGACCAGCCGATGATTCTAGATCGGATTCTCCTATAGGTAAGTCAGTGTCTTTGTTCTTTCTTCCATGCTAGAGGGATTTCTTTCTTTCATTATCAATGCTTTGGGCTCTACTAGACATATAGTGAGAAGTTGTCCTGCTCTTTCTTTCTTTCATCTAGTTGGCGAGCAGACACGGAGCAAAGCAAAGAGGAAAAAAGCAATAGAAAAAATTACCACATGACAGATATTGGGCTTGTCATGTGACAAGCTGTAAGGAGTGACAAAAAAATATTGTTTAAGTGTCCATTTGCGTGTTTTTAGTATAATAAAACTAAGGCCTAAAGATAATTATTAGCTTTTGTAAAGGGTGTTTGGTTCTCGAGTATTAGAATTGAATCCATGTGACAAGTAGCTTCATTATCACTAACTTTTCTAAAATTGAAATCATATGTAAAATTAATACTCGACTATGTTTAAAATAAAATTACGGCATTCAATCTTTAAATTATCACATGATTAAATCTATGTTCGATTGGTCCACTCCAATCAAATTTTTCTGAAAGTTTTTTTTATCTTTTCCATCAAAGAGTATAATTTCACTACTCACATTTACAAATTTGTCTTAAAAACTCAAATTTTAAAAATCTATAACTTTTTTTATTTCAAGTCAAATTTTTTTTTATTTTAAATTACATTAAATGATGAGAGAAACGAAGAAAGATTTCTACTGTTATTTTTTTTCCAAATACATTTCAAGTTTTTAAACTTTTTAACTCCAAACAGTGAAACGAATAATTTGAAACATCAATTTAATTCCAATCAAAATATCTTCAAAATTCTAATTTAAGTGAACATACCAAAC
>JAFMPE010132184.1:7654-17673 GCA_024759925.1 Ficus religiosa
AAGACGCAGATGAAGAAGAAGCTGCTACGGAGTAAGCAATAGGCCAAAAAAAAAAGAAAGAAAAAGAAAAAGAAAAAGAAAAACAGTTGAGAAAATAACTTTTATTTTTTATTTTTTATTTTTAAATTTGATTTAATGTGCAGCCAACAAGAAAGAACTGCCACCAAAATTTCGCCAATTGGGTCTCTGTCTGTGATCCTGTGATTTGTTTTGGGACAGGTGAAAGACGAAAGGTTCGTGTTGTCGCTTTTAAGGATACTTAAACGCCGTTCGGAGAATTGGAATTATTTTCGTGTGTTGTTCGTTTATTGATTCTTCTTTTTGGTTGTGTGTGATTTCATTGGAACCGAGAGATTCTGATTATTGATCTCCTTTTATTCTTAGAATCTATGTGAACTCATCGTGCATGTTGGATAAGGCAATGTCAATTGTCTCTTTTTGTTCTTGCAATTCATGTAGTGAACTTTTTAATAGACGTATGGATTTTGTGTGTTTTCTTTATACTGGAACTGAGAGATTCCGATTATTTATCTTCTTTTACTTCTTAGAATTTATGTGAACTCCTTAATGTGACTATAAACTTTGTTGCAAAAAATTATTGTCTCGTTTATTGTTTCTTCTTTTTGGTTGTGTGTGTATGTTTTTTTTTTTTTTTTTTTTTTGGAATCGAGAGATTCAGATTATTGATCTCTTTTTACTTCTTAGAATTTATATGAACTCATCATGCGTGTTGGATAAAACAATGTCAACTATTTCCCTTTATTTTTCTTACAATTCATGTGGTGAACTTCTTACTTGGAGTATGGATTGTGTGATTTATTTGTATTGGAAGTTAGAGATTCCAATCATCTTCTTAGAATCTATGTGAACTCATCGTGCATGTTGGATAAGGCAATGTCAATTGTCTCTTTTTGTTCTTGCAATTCATGTAGTGAACTTTTTAATAGACGTATGGATTTTGTGTGTTTTCTTTATACTGGAACTGAGAGATTCCGATTATTTATCTTCTTTTACTTCTTAGAATTTATGTGAACTCCTTAATGTGACTATAAACTTTGTTGCAAAAAATTATTGTCTCGTTTATTGTTTCTTCTTT
The DNA here is from genome assembly GCA_024759925.1 of Ficus religiosa. Taxonomy (NCBI): domain Eukaryota; kingdom Viridiplantae; phylum Streptophyta; class Magnoliopsida; order Rosales; family Moraceae; genus Ficus; species Ficus religiosa. Next base: position 8,751 of record JAFMPE010132184.1, read on the forward strand.
TTGGTTGTGTGTGTATGTTTTTTTTTTTTTTTTTTTTTTGGAATCGAGAGATTCAGATTATTGATCTCTTTTTACTTCTTAGAATTTATATGAACTCATCATGCGTGTTGGATAAAACAATGTCAACTATTTCCCTTTATTTTTCTTACAATTCATGTGGTGAACTTCTTACTTGGAGTATGGATTGTGTGATTTATTTGTATTGGAAGTTAGAGATTCCAATCATCTTCTTTTACTTCTTGGAATCTATGTGAACTCCTTAATGAGAGTATAAACTTTGTTGCAATAATTATTGTCTCATGTATTATTTGTCTGCTTATCGGTTGTGTGTGTTTTTTTTGTATTGTCTCCTTCTAGGTTGTGTGTGTTTTATTTGTATTGGAACCTAGAGATTTTGATTATTCATCTTGTTTTACTTGTTAGAATTATGTGAACTCATCATGCGTGCTGGATGAAACCATGTCAATCATTTCTCTTTTCATTTCTTACAATTCATGTGGTAAACTCTTTACTAAGAATATAGGTTGTATATTTTTTCTTTGTATTGGAACCAAGATTCCATTAATTCATTTCCGTTTACTTCTTAGAATTTATGTGAACTCCTCAATAGGAGTATAAACTTTATTCCAAATAATTACTGTCTCGTTTTTTGCTTGTCTTCTTATGGGTTGTGTGTGTTTTCTTTATATTGGGATTGAGAGATTCCGATTTTTATCTCGTTTTATTTCTTTAAATTTATGCGAACTCTTTAATGGGAGTATAAACTTTGTTGCCGTCTAGTTTGTCTTTCTTTTGTTGTTTGCAGGAAAAAATGCGGGAAAAAAACTATTGGATGCGACCAACCATGAGCAACCATTTTCTTTTTCTCTTTTATATATTTTTTTTTAATCATGTATTGATGTATTTGATGTAATGTTGATTTTATAATTGTATATCACTCTCTATGAATTGCTTAAATTCATGCATACATATAGACATTCATGCACACATCACAAATATTTGCATATACACCATCGATGCATACATACGTCATATAGGCATCGATACATACATCAGCATACAAGGCATGTTACCAAAAAAATGTTGTATCATGACATCATCAACGTATCAATTTTTATACTCGTACCTTCCCGAATTCATGCTCCATGCCTTGCTTTAATGTATTGATTATATCTACTCATTTATCATTTCCCTTTATTTGTTAGTGTTGCTAATTTTGTTGTTTACTATTCTATTCAGTCTGTTATTTTTCAATTTGACACATGGAATTATGGTGCTACAGAGAGGCGTTTATGCAACTTGCTGTTGGAAACACGTTGGATGACAACAGAATAGGAAACTTCTCCCCAAAAATTCCAATGTATGTAACTTAAATATTATATAAATATTTTTTATTTTTTGTCTTTTGTCTTTTCATCATGAAACTCTTTTGGAAAATTTACTGACATTCTTTTTCTTTTTCGGAACGAGGGGTTATGGAGGGGCTTGTATATACTAGGATATATACCTCGTCAAACACCACAAATAGATATTGTTTTCCTTGTAATTCTTTTTGTTTAATTTAATTTTATTTCATTTTTTGAAGCTGGCTTAGGTCAATTTACATTGACATGGTCCAGGCCACACTGTAGATCTTGTGAAGCAAAACACAGAGGGATGTATACTAATGTGATTTATCGTTTCCTTTTATTCTTTAATGTTGTTAATTTTGTTATTTACTGTTGTGATCCATCTGTTATTGTTTGATTGCTTTTTTGGAGGGAAAAGAAACAGAATGTTGTTAAAATGCCAAGGCCCAAGCCCGGGCCCATTAAAGGCAGGGCCCAGAAAAGTCTAGTTGGAACAGTCAAAGCATCTTCTGGTTGTAGGTGGGAGGTGAGAAGATGGTAAAGGGTTGAGAAGGAAGGAAAGATGGCGATGGCGATGGTGATGGGAAGAAGTAGAAGTAGGAGAGGATATTTTTAATGAAAGTATATTTCCAGTTTTATTTTATTTTATTTTTCTTGCCTTGAAGTGAATCAAAATTTGGAGATGGAAATTCAGAAAGGTACTTGTAATTGTTCTTTCTTTTTTTTCTTTTTTTGGGGAGAAATAATAAAAAGTATATGGTTGCATTGCATAAATCACAATAAATAAATGAAAAAATAAATGAAACAAAAGAAAAAGCTGATAGGTAAAAGTAGTTTGTTGTTTTTTTGTAAACATGATAAACGACGAGTCTTTTGTCGTTTATATAGCCGTTCATAGGTCAAGCGACATGTCTTTTTTCAGGTTTTTGGAATATTTTCACTAGAACAAACGACATGTTGTGCATATGATTTACCGTAAGACTCCGAGCGTTCATTATATAGTCAAAAACGACATAACAAGCTTTCATGTCGTTTTTGCATAGAAATGGCATTACATTTGTCGTTCGTACAAGTAAACGACATGTAAATTTTTCTGTTCCTTTCTTTGTTAGAACTTAAGCTCATTTACCATCTTTTGACTCGTTTCAAGATTGAAATCCAACAATGACAAGTCCTCAAGGAGCCAAAAAAAACAAAAAATAAAACAAAAACAAAAACCACAACCAAAGCCAAAAAAATAAAAAGTTCGTTTCAAACTAACCCTTTCTCCAAATATATCATTGGTTCAATTAGCAAAAATTCACCTTGACAAAATTTATCCGATCGAAACTACTAGACTTTGATGGTTGCAAACATAATTTAATAAAAATTCTACACCTGATTCCATTATAACATGAAGAGTTCGAACTGTCCAACTCCAATTTATTTATTTATTTATTTATTTTGTTTTTAAGAAGCTAGAATTTGCAAACAAGACAAAATTATTAAATGCGAAAGGGAGAAGCTAATTTCAATTGAGACTAAAGGAAATACATGGAACAAACATGAGAATCATCACTAGTTCTACTTGTGAAGTTCCCATGTTCACATGTTTTTGGGTTCAATCACACAAAAACTAAAACCATAACCAAATCACAAACTTTGGAAATTACATTTTTATCACAGCCAGGGATAAAATTTACAAATCACCTCCCTTGAAAATTACCCATTTGAGAGAACAAAGAAGAGCTCTCAACCGATACATTGGAATCATCAAGACCTTTATTTTTTAAGTCACCCCCACTTATTTTCTCTTTACCAATTAGGCACTCACTCTTATCTTCAACCTGCATTGAGGCTGCCTCTTGAAGCTGCAAAGAGTACTCCAAATTCCACAACACATCTCCCATGGAAGGCCTGTCCACGCCGTACTCCGCGAGACATTTCTCCGCGGCTTCCACAAACTTCTTGAGCGACTCGCCGTTGATTGTGCTTGCAATGTGAGGATCAATGATCTTCTCAATCTTCCCCTTTCTGTGCCAATTCATCGCCCACTCGGCCAAGCTTACTTGTTCTCTTGGCAGCTTAGGATCTATGACGGTCCTCGCACATAAGGCCTCGAATAGAACCACCCCAAATGAGTAAACATCGGATTTCTCCGTGAGCTGTTGCCTTCTGAAGTACTCGGGATCAAGATATCCGAAACTGCCCTTCACTGCCGTGCTCACGTGAGTTTTGTCCAGAGATGGTGCAGCCTTTGACAAGCCGAAATCGGCAACTTTTGCAACGAAATTGTCGTCGAGCAGAATGTTTGTCGTCTTCACATCGCGGTGAATTATGCCCTGTGCTGCGCCGGTGTGGAGATAATGCAGGCCCCGAGCAGCGCCAATGCAAATCTCAAGCCGTTGTTTCCATGTCAAAGGAGGGAGGCTTGAGCCGTAGAGATGGTCGCGAAGTGGTCCATTGGCCATGTACTCGTACACGAGAATCATCTCCGATTGCTCATCACAGAATCCGATCAACGAAACAAGGTGGCGATGCCTGAGCTTGGAAAGCATTTCAATCTCTGTCCTGAATTCATTGATTCCCTGCTCCGAACTCGGGTTTCCTCGCTTTATAGCCAGCTTGGTACCATCCTCCATCACGCCAAGATACACTTTCCCAAACCCGCCAACGCCAATCACCGCCTTCTCATCGAAATTTTGCGTTGCAGCCTGCAATTCACCGAGGGTGAAGACTCTTCCAAAGCAAACCGAAGAAGCGAAGTAACTTGAGTAGCCACTTTTGCTCTGGCGAGAGCCAAAGAGACTAGACTTCCTAGAGCTGCTCCTGCTAGACAAGAAATTGTTACTCGAGTAACCAGCATTTAGTGGAAGTAGCCACGACGAGAAGCTCTTCCGCTTCTCCCAACCTTCAGGCCTCCGATGCCACCGAACACAAACCATACCGAGCAACACCATTGCTGTCATAGCCAATCCCAACCCGACAGCCGAAACAATCTTCATAGCCCCAATCCCCGAACCAGGCCCTTTGTATTTCCCATCAACAGTTAAAGTACCATTCAAGCTACGAGCGGAGTTGCTCATCTTAATGATCTCCAATCCATTAAGAATAGCATCTCCCACCCCTGACTGCAGATTAGCACAACCAACCTGAACCATAATAGTACTATTCGTCACATTCGCCGAATCGAGCAGAAAATCTCTGTAATACGGAGTGGCAAGAGCTCCAGTGAGACTCGAAAGATCAAGGCTAGGAACCGCCATCATCTCGTTGATGTACACATTGAAGTAAAGGGTGTTGAGGGCCAAGCTAACAATGTCACAAAAATGCAATCTGATCAAATAGGAATAGCCCTGATCTACACTGAACCTCCAAGTGAGATTGAAATTGGGGTCTAAAGTAACCGGATCTCGCATTTGCTGAGCCGAGGCGTAAACCCAAGCTGGAGCAATCAATGGGGTTAAATTCACACCTCCATTTGCAGGGGGGTATTTCACAGTTTTCAGAGAGACAGACACACTCTTAGACCCTTCTACAAACATGTTATAAGCACTATCAGATTCCCATGTTCGGTAAAGCGTATCGTTTCCGGGACCTAAATTAGGCCCTCCGACATTCAGCCGGTAAGAAACTTGCCAAGCGTGGTTACTAGACAAGCCATTAAAAACACCAGCTGGGAAAACAGCGGTGGCGGAATCGGTAACAAGAGAATCAGGAGCGGAAACTACCTCGATGGCGTTAACGAAAGCGAAAGACTTCTTCTTGGGCTTGAAAACGAGGGAGAATCTGTTACTCGCATTGACCAAATACTCCTTGTAAACCAAGGTGGTGCTGTCCAGGACTGAGAAATCCTCCAGCAGGACGTAGTCATCAGCGGAGACTCCGAACGTGGCGGCGGTGAGATTGTACGTTGCATGGGGGATAGGGAAGAAGTAGAGTCGGACAAAATGAGTTCCAGGCTGAGATATGTGGAAACTGTATATGGATTCTTCTGTGAACACCCTTAGGGTGGTGAACAAGGGCAGGGACGAGGGAGGGACAGACGGAGGCGCTTTCGCCGATGATATTATCGACGAATCATCGGCGGAGATTTGCACGTCTTCATCGGAGGATAACAGAGATGCCGTGTCACGCTCCGACTTGAAAGTCCGGCCGTCGGAGAGTTTGGTCTGTTGGGAGGAGCCACAGTCTATGAGGTAGTTATCAGTTGGTGTAAATGAAGAATTTGATATTCTGAAGTTGATCAAGATAATGAGAAGGAACAAGATAGAGAGTTTATGGAGAAACTTCTCCATTGTTGTTAGGTTTTGAGCTAGCTAGAGAAAGAATGACATGCTTTTCTTTCTGGGTGTTTGGAGGGAGGGAAAAAGGAGGAGAAAACTGAAAGTGAGTTTCCTCGGGGTATATGATATGATGTGATATGATATGATATGAAGATGAACAAAAAAAGAAATGGATGGAAATAAAGAATGTTTGTTGTTGGAGGCACGTAAGAGGGAAAATACGTGCAGGGATGTTTGTTTGTTGTTCTTGTTGTTGTTTTGATGTCATATTGTGAGAGAGAAAGAGACGACTTGGTAAAAGAAAATTAGAGAAACGGAATATAGGATTATATACATGTATTTGTGTATATATATAGAAGGGACAGCGAATTATGCGTTCGGCCCCAAAAAGTCATTTAAGACATGAATTACCTTTACGTAAAATTAATAATGTTATCTTCTTTTTTATTGAGCAAAAATATTAAGATATTGTCACTCCAAAAAAAAAAAAAAAACTAATGATGTAATCATCACCAACTTGTACATTAAAAATTTTGAAATCAAGTCATTCTCAATACTCAAAATGGTGTGCTTTCTAATTAAAGTGGGTAAATAACATAATAAATTATTTATTTAGGAGAATTTTTTAAAATAACTTTATCGTAAGTATACTTTTTAAATAAATAATTCTCCATTAAGATGATATTAAGCAAATTTTTTATTTACGAGAATAATTTTAAGATAAATTTGTCAAAAATAATGCTCCATAAATACATATTTATCGTGAATATTCTATTTACCATTACCTAAATTATTTATTTTAATTAATAGAGTTTTGGCATATTTCCTCATTCTCGCCAACTCTTAATAGTAGATATACAACATGATTTAGTCCACTAAAATTTGTGCATATTTCACGTAGCTACATGTATATGTATTGAAAATGCTTGGGATGCCAACTTTGATCTCAAGTTTTGCATACTGACTTGTGTGACATATAAATTGTCACTTTTTTATTAATAAAAAGATAAAAATTCACCGTCACGTGAGTTGATATTCAAAAATTAAGATTGAAATTGTATCCCTAACTTTACTCCATAAGAATTACAATATCATTAACTTACGAAGAAGGAAAAAATCATTGGAAAGAAGTCATTTTGGGGGGAGTAAAACATTGACTTGGAATAAAAGGATCCAAAGATTGTTTGGGAGGCGACATTGTGATCCAAAAGGTATGCCATCACGTCGTGTCGTTTGTGTATCATAAGGGGTCCATGTCTATTCGAGGGCTAGGGGGTAACTCATTACCTCAAGATGTGGATGGTTGTAGTAACAAGGATTGGTCTTTGGATTTTTGTTCTCTTTTGCTTCCTAAAACATATTTGACTTTGGAATAAAGGAATCTAAAGGATGATTGGCAAGACAAATTATAAATGCAATATATTTGCCTTCACGTCTTCCGAGTCTTTGACATAACATTAGCCGTGATCACATGGAGCTGCTATATATAAATGTTGTCCGATAAAATTTTAACTATTAGACTAAATTCGCTTTAAAATATATCTTACTTTTCTTCACGTAACAACTTGGTTAAAAGGAAAAACCATCTTACAATCACTAGTAGAATACTCTTTTATACCTTAAAACACAGTTCCGAAAGAAAGTGACATATGTCGAAAAAACAAGGATCACAATGAAAACATGATTAGAAAAGCATTGACGATAGAACTATAATCCGCCATGTAATCATGTAATGTAAATCTAAGAATAATATGAAAGAATCATGTGATCTGTTACTGCAAAAAGGCTGCGTAATTAGTTTTTTTTCTATCTTTCTTTCTTTCTTTCTTTCTTAAAGCCGGCCATTTCGGGTCTAAATCTGTTTGCAAAGAAACAAAACAAAAAGGATCCACAACGCTATAATTGTGGAGTAAAGAATGTAGGATTGTTTTTGTAAATGAATTATAGAGTTTGTTTCCGTAAACGAATTTATAATTTCTACAGAAATATACGAAATCTGATATTCGAAGCACCAAAACCTGTAACACCTTGTTCTCATTGTACTGCGCAACCCTGCTCCCCTGCTCTCAGATAAATCAGCCCACGTCTCATCCTCTACAAGGAGAAAAAAATGAGCTAAAATAAAAACGAGACAAAACGTCTTTTAGATAAACTAACTAAAGTCGAATTTTCGACCTTGACTTCTAAAAAGATTTTAGAACGAATAGTCGATCTATCAAGTTGTCTTGTACATTCAAGTATTAATCTCGACTGAAAAAGACGTGTAAGGACCAAGCGTGATTTAGGAGGGGTTCGTTTTGTAATTTTACATATAAAGGAAGGATTGTTCTGGAAACTGTCTTTCCTGTCAAGGTTTTAAACTATCAAATGGACAAATAACTTGGTAGATCCTGGACTCTTTTTGGACAGTCGGGAACAAAGATGGGATTGACCTACAATTCAGGGACTAAAAATGAATTTAACCCTAAACAAAATGAAGTAAAGGACTGAACATATTAGCATGGCAATGATTTGACTATGGTGTAAAAGTAAACTGCATGTTTTCGAAAAACGACATCAAAGTAGCCGGCAGGACCCACTTTCCTCACCTACAATGAAGAATGCTTGTGAAATTCACATGAACGGAGAAAGACACATTACCTCTCTTGTATCTCTTATGCGTAGTAGCTCCAATCTTTCATCAGGTCTCCGATTTGTTAGGGTAGCAAGCTGCGACCAAGTGTACATTAATACTAGGTAATATGATTACGGACCTTAATATACATGATAAGTTGCAAAATGAAATTACCCAAAAACTGAAACGCTCAGGATCTTGTGTTGTTGGCATCATAGACTCCAGATTCTGAATTTTCTCAAATTTCCTTGGATCTACAGCAGTAAAAGAAAAGTAACAATCATATTGAGAAGGGCAAAGAAGAACTTCCAATATTAAGAAAATCATTACATGTTAGTGGTCGACTGTATGTGCAATGACACGATTTTCAAAGGATTCAATCAAAGACACAAAAACAGGAGTATCTTCAAGATCTTAACGACTTTCTTGATCCATGTCCTATTTATCTTTGGCTAGAGAAACTAGGAAAAGATTTGCGAACGGATTTTTCTTGATGAACTCCACATGATGTCTTTTAAAAGAAAGATATTGAAGTAAAGCTGCCATAAAAAAATGGAACCTAAATCATGTACTTAATTAATTGGAAAAACAAAAGCGAAAATGAAATCTCAGAAACTCAAAATCTCCTGGTGAATAATGGCTTCATTTATTCTTCTAAGCTATTGTACTTATCTTCCAGGATAATAAGAGAGAGA
>JAFMPE010132196.1:5277-28604 GCA_024759925.1 Ficus religiosa
AAGAAGAAGAAGAAGAAGAAGAAGACTAACCAACAATGATAATAAAACAAATTAAAACTACAACATTCGATTTTCATAATTCCGACGATTATCAATAAGTATCAATGATCTAAATTTCCCACCAACCAAACAGACTAACCAAAAAAAAAAAACACCCATAATACCAAAGAGCACAAGGAAGAAGAAGAGTGGCAATACATCTTCATTCTTCGAGAGAACTCTGACGCCAAAGGACTCGAAGGCCTCGCGACGGAGGGGATTAGAGTGAGAGGTGGAGATGCGAGAAGCCAGCAAGATTCCGGATCGGACGACTCCTCTGGCGATGCTCTCTGCCATTTTTTCGGCGCCGATGAAGCCAAGCTTGTAGGTGTCGGGAGGGATGGGAAAAGCCTCTATTGATGGACTTCTCTGCTACTTTGTTACTGCTGTTCTAGAGAGAGAGAGGACTCATTCTTGAAGATGGAAGAAGCCAATGGTTTCGGAGGTTTTTCGGCTGTTTCGGATTTTTGGGCTTTTGAGGTGGCTGTACCGTACATACACGGAAAGTCAAAACGCTGTGATTTTGAAGAAATTCTCGGAAAATTCAAGTTGGTGTTGAACTCTGTTACGGCGGTGCTCGACAATGCGGAGCAGAAGCAAATACACTACCGGGGAGTGGAGAAGTGGCTGGAGGAGCTTCAAAATGCTTTCTAAGACACAGATGATCTCTTCGATGAGATCGAAACTGATGCTCTACAGCTCAAGGTGGAAGCCGAGTCTAAGTCCAACACAGGTGAGAAGGGACGGATTTAGAATCTGATTCTCCAAAATATATATATATATATATCCGAAGGGGAGATGTGTCCCCACTTACTCAAACTAAATCCGTCCCTTCTCACCTGTGCTGGACTTGGACTCGGCTTCCACCTTGAGCTGTAGAGCATCAGTTTCGATCTCATTCAAGAGATCATCTGCGTCATAGAAAGCATTTTGAAGCTCCTCCAGCCACTTCTGCACTCCCCGGTTGTGTATTTGCTTCTGGTCCGCATCGTCGAGCACCACCGTAACAGAGTTCAAAACCAACTTGAGTTTTCCGAGAATTTCTTCAAAATCACAGCGTTTCGACTTTCCGTGTATGTACGGTACAGCCATCTCAAAAGCCCAAAAATCAGAAATGGCCCAAAAACCTCCGAAACCATTGGCGTCTTCCATCTTCAAGAGTGAGTCCTCTCTTTCTCTAGAACAGCAGTAACAAAGTAGCAGAGAAGTCCATCAATGGAGGCTTTTCCCATCCCTCCCGACACCTACAAGCTCGGCTTCATCGGCGTCGGAAAAATGGCTGAGAGCATCGCCAGAGGAGTCGTTCGATCCGGAATCTTGCCGGCTTCTCGCATCTCCACCTCTCACTCTAATCCCCTCCGTCGTGAAACCTTCGAGTCCTTTGGCGTCAGAGTTCTCTCGAAGAATGAAGATGTATTGCCACTCTTCTTCTTCCTTGTGCTCTTTGGTATTATGGGTGTTTTTTTTTTTTTTTTTTTGGTTAGTCTGTCTGGTTGGTGGGAAATTTAGATCATTGATACTTATTGATAATCGTCGGAATTATGAAAATCGAGTGTTGTAGTTTTAATTTGTTTTCTTATCATTGCTGGTTAGTCTCTGTTTTTTTTTTTTTTAAATCTTTATGAAACAGTGGCAGTTTTGTGGAGAATGTTGAAATATAAATATTTTTTTCATTTTCCTACATTTTCTCGGCATCAAAACTGCGTTTGCTCATTTTTTTCGTATAATTAGTTTCCTGCTATCGTATCTTTTTTTGTGTCTTCTTTTCCTTGTTGGAAGTTGGAACCTAATGTGTGATATGATATATTTTAACAGGTAGTCGAAGAGAGTGATGTGGTTGTTTTCTCTGTCAAGCCTTAAGTTTGAATAGCCCCTTTCTAAGTTTTCTTCAAGCTGTTATTATATTAAAGTTTCATTCAATTTTCTGAAATCATGAGATTTTATTAACTATTACATAACAAGTTTGTCTCTTTCTATGATCACAGCTAAAAATGTAGTCTTGCAGTGGAAGCCACTTCTTTCCAAGAGGAAGCTTTTGGTTTCAGTTGTTGCTGGGATCAAATTGAAAGATTTTGAAGTTTTTGAATTTGATCACATCTTTTTGGGCTAAATTTGATTGTTTGCATGATAAGCTTATTCGTTGGTAAATGTTTATGTGGGGAATTTTTTTGGTGCCATTGCAATTATCGATTATTGGCCGTTGATCAAAGTCGATCTTAGGTTCCAATGTAGGCTTATTTGTAGTAATTGACAACTCAGAATGGACAAGCTTGCGCTTGCATTGTCTTTTGGCCTACTCATGTATTGTGTTATGTAATGACAGTAAATATGTTAGAATCCTAAATGTGTGCAAATCCCTGGAAATATATACAACTTGCCCCACCCTTGTTTCTCCTACTCTACTCAGGTTACATCAACTAGTTAATAGTCCAAAATTGCAGTTTCAGTTAATTGTTTTACTTGATTTGTTTGGAAAAGAGGGTGATGAACTTTTAAGAAAATTACTACAGATAACTGTGGGTCTTAACAATTGATAGTTCTCACTTTAACCGCAGAATTCAATTTGACCTATTGAAAGGATTCCTGAATTCTATTCGATGTATTACCCGAATTTAGCCACAATACAAAAACTTGAACATGTTAGAAAGTAGAAAAAAGAATGTCAATAGAAAATCCACTTGTTTTACAGTTTATGAAGTGTTTTTTCTTTCTTTTGTCATTACAGGTTGACATACCCAATTGTTAGTTACTGCTGCCCTATCTCCCTTGAAAATTGAGGTTTAGTTTTACGATGATGGTGATAAGACATTTTGGTTGCTCATCTCATCTGACAATTAAAAGACAAAAATAAATGTCTTTTTATTTTATTTTATAATACTTGGATGATAAACTGGGACCTACAACTATGTGCTCTCTTGATATGCTTCATCGTTTGCTCTTTGTTTGCTACCTCAATGAACTTATTTGTTATAGGATTTTTTTTTCAAAATATTAAGGATTAACAATCTGTCAATATTGATTCAATTAATTTCACAATTAGGCCGGTAGCAGCCAGTTTATTAGGGTAATGCCATATACTCCTACTACAGTAGGCGAGGCAGCATCAGGTATTTTCAGCTATCTTAAGATTTTTAATTTATTTATTAGTTAAATGTTGTTTCATGTTTTGTACACTTCCCTTTGATTTCTTTATAGTTTCTATTTGTATGAAAGGATCTATTTACATGGCTCTTATTTACTTGGTATAGAAGAGGAGTTTACTATTGCGAAAACAAATTGGCTCACCTTTTACATGCACAAGCTTTACATATCTTTATGTTTATTTATTTATTTGATATTAGTCGCTTAAAATCTTTTTTCCCCCCGCATGTCCGTCTAATTCTTGTGAGCATACTTTTAGTTTTCGTATGAAAATATTCAGGTTTTAGTTTTCTTTTGTTAATAGTTATGAGCTTGGGGGGAGCTGCAACAGAGGAAGATGGGAACCTAATAGCCAAATTATTTGGATCGATTGGCAAGATATGGAAAGCGGATGAGAAATACTTTGATGCAGTTACTAGCTTGAGGTATGCGGCTAGTTTGTAATGAGTCATATTCATGCTTATTGACACCCCAGTTAACAAAAATACTTTGATATCTTTCTGGCTTCAAATCATACAGTGGTAGTGGTCCTGCGTATTTGTATTTGGCTATTGAGGCTTTGGCCGATGGAGGAGTTGCTGCTAGGTTACCACGAGATCTTGCATTGGGGCTGGCCTCTCAAACAGTAAATCGTTTTTTGGTGCATACTAATATTATTAAACAAGTCTCCAGCATCACCACTCATTTCCATAATAATTTCCTGAAAAATGGCCAGTAGAACATCCAAAAATATTTCCTACTTCAGAATTGCCTTTATAAAATTTTTGAAGTTCAACACTTTTTAGGTTTTTCCTGAATTTTCAATCTCTCACTTGTTTAAATGATATGAATTTACTGAAGTACTCAGTAGAAATACTCGAGTTCGGTGGTTCCATTGTAGAAAATTTCCGTTTCTTTCCAAAGTGATGCAAGTACGTATGTTGGTGTCTTGATATTTGTTGCCAGCGATATTCTTCTCTGTGCTTCTGTCGTCTATTTGGACTCGATTTTCTAGCAATGTTCAATTCTTGCGTTTTGTTTTGTAGGTGCTAGGAGCAGCATCTCTGGCCACTAAAACTGGTAAACATCCAGGTCAGCTTAAAGATGATGTTACATCACCTGGTGGGACTACTGTCGCTGGTATTCATGAGTTAGAGAGGGGTGGATTTCGTGGGCTGTTAATGAATGCGGTTGTTGCCGCCACTAAGCGTAGCCGAGAATTGTCTTAAGAATGATCTAGTTTTGCAGATAGAGCCATGAACTCGCATTTTTCTCCCTTCTAGAAAAGTAAGCTTTTGTTGAGCGAGATATTGTTTTTCTGACTCTGGTCAGAACATTATTTTATCAGTAAATCGCACATTGGAAATTGTCATATCAAACAGCAAATTACCATATCAAACCCTCCCAAAACATCCAAATCAAAACAAAACCAAAAAAAAAAAAAAAAGGAGTCATCGAAGAGTGCCCCAGACATTAACCATGTTGCATCTAATCTGTCTCAAATCCTTAATCACTGTCGACGAGCACAGACAAAGAAACATGGATCTCCACAAATCTATCGTTCCTAGAGAAGTGTTAAACCACTACGAATCTCCTCCGTCAAGTTTTTGCCCCTTTATTTCTGGTTTATTTATTCCTTTATTTCTCTCTTATTGTTCGCATGTTATTCAAAGACAACAAAAAAACAAAAACAAAAACAAAAAGCAAAAAGCAAAAAGGGCAAAATTTAAGGGGAAAAAAAGAGCAGAAATTTTTTTTTTTCTTTGTTGTGAAAAAAAAAAAAAAAAAAAAAAAAAAAAAAAGAGGTGATAGTTTGATTGAGAGAAAAAAAAAGTAAAAAATAAAAAAATAAAATTTGAACTATTCAGGATAAAATATGTTTATGTTATTGTTTAATCTGAGATTGACCAATATTGTTTCCAAAATAGTGTTGGATCGGGAAATCTCAAAATTTTTAGGCAAGTTGGCATGCACCAACTTGAGAGAGAGTGTTGAGATTTTGTGTAATTGATTATTCATCTAGTTACTATTTTTTGATTGTTATCTAATTTAGATGTGAACAAAATAATTAGATTTATTATATGGTTGTCTATTAGGTGTCAATTAGGTGTAATTGGTTTCCTTTTATTTGGTTTCCTTTTATTGTTTTTTTCTATATGTATTTATAAATCTAGTATTGTACCATTTCAATTTGTAAATGAGAATTATTTAAATCTCAAATTTCAAGTAAATTTATATAGTGATTAAAGAGTTTAATTGAATTCACATATATGAGTTTCAATTGTGTACATCCATTTGGCATTCTAACTAACTCTATAAATTCTTCGAGATTAATCAATTAAATATGCTTGGACATTTATTAGTCTCGCAAGACTGTTAAATATTGTTGAGTACAATTTTCAATTGCAACTATGTTTGGAATAAATGTTTGAGATGAAAATTAGGATAAGGTTGGTTGATTTTTTCAAAAACCAGTTATAATTTTAGTTAAATTTTCAAAAAAAGGCAAAAATTGAAACGAAAAATTTAAGTTCACACATGAGAACCAAACACATGTTATTCTAACTTATATATAATGGAGACAGTAGGTAATGCAGCTCTATAGCCTGTTATATTAATATCATCTGAATAAAATATTTATAACATGTATATCACTTGTGCATAAAATATTTTTTACATTATAAGCAAAATTAATTAATATTCATGTCAAAATAATACTGATTTATTTATCTTTTTATATTATATATTTTATTTTTTTTCAGAAAGTATATTGTTCATCTTGTAACTTTATATTTTATACCATTAAATTAAGTTTATTATACAAAGTTATACCTTTTCTTGGTCAATATTTTATTTGACCTAAAAACACTCAATATACCCTTAAAAAGAAAGGCTAAAATGAAGTGTTATTTAACTTTTTTTTTTTTTAATTCTGCATTTTGTTTTCATCAGAAAGTATACCATGCATTTTTTTTAAAACATTATACTACATTAAATAAATAAAGCTATCCTTTTTCTCGATGAACATTTAATTTTGACTTTGAAAATACCAAAAATGCCCTTGAAATTAAAAAATAAAATTAATTGAAGAAATTCTAATTTAAATGAAAAAACTAAATGAAATCCTAATCACTTCTTTTTTGGGTAGAAACCCTAATCACTTTTCTGACCCTAACCTTCACGTTGGCCCACGTTACCCTGCCGCTGATATCGACACTTTCTCATCTCACCCTCAATCCCACCTCCACTTATGCCCTAATAGCATTTGAGAATGTCTTATATACCAAATTAAGCAAATCAACCACCCAAAAAAAAAAAAAAAAAAAACCGTAGGGTTCATAAATTATATTTCTTAATAATAGGTTCAAAATTTCATTAGAAAAACCTAAACCATTTCATCCACCGCCTTGCGAACCTAGAGCCAGCCAAGCACCACCCCTAAATGTTCATTGTGGTCCTACCTTTGCCAAACGTTGTTCTCACAAGCGTGTCAAAGGAGATACACAAACCTATCATCCTACCCACTCCACCTCACCTCTTTCCACTCCACTATCATCAAGAATCTATGTAACTCTTTTTAAGCAAAGAAGAAAGCTACAAGCTCAACAGCAAGGGTGGGTGGATATGGGGTGAGAAGGAGTTGGGTAGTGATGGGGTGGCGAGAAGTCTGAATTTTTTGTCGAGAAAATTAAAGGTTTTGCATTTTTTTAAATGTTATTTTGGGTTTCGCCAAGAAAAGGTGTAAGTGGTGTAATAAATTTAAGATAATGGAATAAAAATGCATGACTTAAAAGTACAAGATATGTTTCTTAAAAAGGCCAAATGCAGAGTGTAAAAAGGTAAATAAACAAATTTTTAGTTGTTGTTGTTTTTTGAGGATATTTGGAGCTCTTTAGGTCAAAATTAAATTTTGGTTGAGAAAAAAATATAGATTTCTATATTGAATTAAATTTGATGATACAAAAATATAAAACTTTAAAATACAAAACCTTCATTTTGAATAAAAATAAAATACATGGTATAAAATTGTAAATAAGCCATTAATATTCATGGGAGCTTGTCATGGGCACCTTTCATGTGCTCACCCGCGGCCACGTATGAGAACATTCCATAAGTGTCCTGCATAAGAAAGCCAATGGGCTAGCCCAGTTGGTGAGGGAAGGAGAGTTAAAGGTTTAGGTTCGGTAAGTCTAAAGTTCAATATTTGACAAGTATAAATATATATATATATATATAGGTTAGGTTACTTACCAAAAGAAAAGGTATCTTGCGTAAGAATAGTGAAGAACACAGAGTCTACAATAAGAAACAAGAGAGTAATTTGACTCAAATGTTTTCTCATTCATGTTCTCTAATGTATCGATCTAATAATAATGTTATGATAGGTATTTAATGAACAATGGCTTTTTTATTGGTGTGGTATGATATCATATAAATAAAATATCATTTATAATTATCGTGTCATAATATTATTAAAAATATATAAATAAGATATAAATGAGAAAAAGTTGTAGGAAAATAGGCTGTGTAAGTGTGACAAGCGCCTCACCACAGGTGATCTCCTAGGAAGAATAAATTAATTGTACCAAATATATTTGCCGACCCCAAGTAACACCTGCCGTTTCTCCCCATAAAAAACTTTATATATCAATTTGCCTTAAAAAGCAGTGATTCCATTTCTGATGGTCCATTTCTGCAATGACCACTTCTTAAGACTGGATTTTAAATATATATATAAAAAAAAAAAAAAGGATTCTTATGAAAATAAAATATTCTTGATTAAAAACTAATTAAATTACATTAACAAGAAAAAGTAACTAATAAAAGATTTAAATTTTGTGTAACAAGAAAAGCAATGAAGCAGCTTATCAGGAAATGACGTACAAACATAATTAAGCTAGTATTGTCTTTTTTAGAGTTTTTAACATCAAATGCACACCATATATAAAAATATATCGGGTATTATTTACTTGTAATTTGTACATATTCTAATGACTCTTGAACTTCTAAGAAGAACAAATAATTAGAATTTTGAATATATGCATTCTTCTAATTCACGTATTCTTTCTCATACGTAGCTCATCTGATTATATAAATATATATTATAATACATATATACGCATATATATACACACATTGCATATTCAAATTAGATGTGCAAAGCCTTGATTAATTGAGCTGATTAAGGAAAAAAATTGGAGAAAAAGTACTTGGTTGTCACAGTGGTACTAATATTAATTGGTTTGTTAAACAGCTTAGTTCCAGTCATGGCAAAACGTGGCACTGCTTAATTTGTTTAATTAAATACTTCAAGTATCAACCCGTTCACCAAATTTAGCCTTCTATTTAATCGCGTTATGAAGTGTCACAAGTTTTATGAGTTCCTAATCTTTTTTAGAAAGACGTACGATTGAATACTTTATCTAACAGATAATTTTGTTAGTATTGATAGTACATGATTTTTAACCATTAGATTTTTGTTAGGTTGTTGTTGAATTATCATACTCATTCTTGTTCTTATCTAATGACTAAAAAGTACGCCTGATTTGATGGATTCTGATTCCTATCTTTTATTTGCTGGTTTTAGACTAGTTAGTATGAAGTAAAGGAGTAGAAAATTTTTAATGATGAGCCCTTGATATAGTGAATAAATTTGAAAAGTACCATTTATCAAATTTTTAAAATAAAAATAAAAACAAAGTTAAACGTCAAAATTGCACACAATCTCAAACACGTAAGAATGAAGAATATTTTCTATGATAAAGAAAACCAATTTTTGGACTACATTAAATAGATATATAGACAATTTTTGGATAAACTAAAAAATGTCAAAATTTTTTTATATTTCAAAAAAATGATCAATGACCATTAAAATATTGATTGATCTATTCGGTGGATCAATTGATGAACTAGTAAAAACACATATTGATATCGATCAGTCAAGAATTGATCAAATCTACCAAATGATTAATTGGTCAATTACAGATTGATCATTTTAATAAAATACAATCATTTTCTTAATTTAACAAAATATGGACCATTAATTAGAAAAAAAAAAAACTTTAAAAAGTCATTTATCCTCATATATAGCACTATACAAATTAGAACATATATATATATATTAAAACCCATATACTATGGATATATAATTAAGATAGTAATAGTACAAATCATTCATCTTTTTTTTTTTTTTTTGGGAATTAATGCTTCTTTTATGCACACATTAATTATTAACTATATATATATATATATATATGTATATAAATTTGGTTGTGAATATATATGTGATATGTATTATCAGCTTATTCTTGTCATGTGAATCACAATACACTGATGAGGGGAAGTGAGTTAGAAGCATTGGCAAGTGATGAGATATGGGAGAATGGAGCAGCTTGTGGGAAGAAATTCAGAGTGAAATGTGTGAGTAGAAGCAAAATAAACTACATGACGTACACACCTCTTTAGCTCTTGCATAAGGCACGTCGGATCGGTGGTCGTCACCATTTTCGACTATTGCCGCGCCATTGCCGAGCCACCATTGCCCTCAATGCCATTGCCTTTGAATCCATTGCTTATGTCCCTGAAAAGAAGATTCATATAGACTTCATCCCCACATATCATGAACTTTGATTTTTCAATTGTGGATGCACTACTTAAGAGCATATACATATAAAATACGGAGTTAATTATATGTGTGTGTGTGTGCGTGCGTGCGTGCGTGTAGAGTTATTTGGCATCATCAATTAAAAAAGAAACGTGTATGTAGAGTTATTTATATGTTTGTATATATAGAGTTAATTATGTAATAATAAGTTTTTTTACCTAAAAATATATTATATATAATAAGTTCAATGACTTGTAGAACTGTATGACATTGAGGGGTTTTGCATCTTGAATGACAAATATCGTGTCATTTTGCCTTCACTGTCTTTTTTTTTTTTTTTTTTTTTTTAAACTTGGAGAAAGAATTAAAAAGAAAGAAAAAAAGAAAGTAGAAAAGAGCTACGAATATTTCCTGCTCCATCTCAATTATAATTTACCTGCTAAATGCTATTAAACACGTTCCAGTTTTGTTGTCATCAAAATGTTGTTCGCATTAGTTAATTAATTAATTATTTCTTGTTCATAAAGACGACATGTCCTTTTTGCAAGTTAACAGTGTTCTAAAGGAATGAACGACATCTCATTGAATGTCTAGAACTACAAACGACATCTTTTTATCATTATTTGGCTGAACTAGAAACATGTTTTTTTTTTTTTTTTTTGGGGGGGGGGGAGGGGAAGAGGGAGGGGGCTATTGCAAGGTCTGAGATGACCCAGAAAGCACTTGATCATAATCAACTTTGTAAGCCTACTTGGGTATTGAGCGCTACCTGGATCCGTTTTTCAGTAAGTAATGGGTTTAGAGTTATCTGAATTGAGAGAGTCTGAAGGATCATACATTTTAATTTTTTTTTTTTTTTAAATTTCAAAATAGAAACGTTATATTATTTGGTTGCATCATGTTCAATTAATGATTGACCAAAAAAAGGTAACGTGATGCAAAAGAACAATAGCGCCCTAAACTTGTTGTATAATTTAACAAAAGCTTTAGTCTCCTATATATAATATTTATTAATTTGTAACCCACCGGCCACCACTAATAGTAGCGCTATAAAGGAGGAAACACTCATAGAACTTTTGATAGCTTTATTTCTTTAGCAAAGCACAAACAACGTACAGAAAGTATATACAGTATTTATAGAGACAGAATTGCATGTTTTCGGCTGAACTTTTCCTTCATGGAATGGACAAGACTCCTTCAATTGTTGTCCTTCTTGTATTCAAAAGTTTCATGCCATCACAAGCTAGTGGAGGCCCAACAATAAAAAGTACTTGTACCTTAATTAAAGACCACGTATATATAATTATTTACAATTATACATACACATATATATATACATATACATATATGTATATATATCCGGGAATTTTGGGTATAAAGATCGTGAACTTTGACAATACGGCAACACTTGTCGAATATACTAGAATAGTTACTAAAGAAAATATTAATTTTGTATTGTTGACTGTGATAAAGTGTTATCAGCACTCGTTAGAGACATGCAAACTTTTGTCCTTGGTGTGCAAATGTAATCATGTAGTTGAGTTGAGCAAAATTATGAATAAAATGGCAACTTATAATTAGGACCAATTTTCACCTCCCTAATATAAGTTCGAAATATAAGTTGAGATATGTGGTATTTAGTACGTTGGTTCGAAACCATGCAATTGAATGAAGCACGTCATCCATACCCGTTTCGGAACAAAGTAAACAGACTGATCGGATTGAAAAGGAAGGAAAAAAAAAAAAATTCAAATTCAAACATCCCATTCTGGGATTTGGCCAGCCTCCCTCAATTTGGCAATTTGAACTCTTCTATTACAGTAAAATATATATACATATATATCAAAATTTTCCAACTTACATAAAAAGATTTAACTCGCATGAATTCCAACCCACGAATAAAATTTAGTGGTTGTTGCCACTACACGGGGAAAGAATTTTTAGGTGAATAGAAACTATAGTTACAAGTAATTATAGAGCCAGTCATGATTAAGTGGGGATTTATGTTTTCAATTAACTTTTTTTTAAAATTAATTTTACTTTAAAAGATTTACATTTTTTCATTTAGTCCCACTAAAAATTGATTATCGCTATTTAAATTCTCTTAAAACTTTTTTTTTTTTTTTACATATATATCCTCTAATTAAACAATAGATTGGCTGTCATTGATTACGATAGTATATATCTTTGACAGATATATAGACAAATCCAACTAATGCAGTACCAAAACCTAACTTCCATGTTTTGAATTACTTGTACTATCCAGTACAAGACAAAAATATTGCCGACTTAAAAACGGGATTATAAGGTGTGTTTGGCGACGTGTGATACAATGGTAGTAACAAATATAAATAATGGAACTTTTGAGAAAAAAGGCGAAAACATATAAATTGGCTTTAGTTGTATATATCTGTCCTTCATATATATAATTCGCCCTGTTCTCCAATCACTGAACAAGATGACCGACAACCACTACATAAAAGAATATAAACTATTACTTAATTATCATCTCGCAAACAACAAAACAAAATCATCAACTAGCAGCTGTCTGGCTCTCCCATTCATAATCCACATATATATAAACGCCTCTTATCACTACTTATGACGTTTATGTTTGGCGTCACATTTATATTAATGTATCACAGCGTATCTATTATGTATATAGTTATACGCGTTTACTTACGCATTCGATATTCTTATGAAAGGACAATTGTAATTTTTTTCATAAATTCATATATAACTTCAAATTTATTTTAATATAACTTTGTGTTTAACTGAAAAAACATATAACTTTACGGGTTAGTATTATATGTAAAAATATAACATTTTGATTTAATAAAAAATATTAAACATTAATTATGTGCATAATATATTACACGTCATTAACCTAATATGATATGTTAAATTCAATTGTTACTCGTTACTTATGTGCATAATATATATTACACATCATTCAATTATTACATGTGTGGGACAAATCCAAGATTTGTGATGGTGTCAGATAAAAGACTATATTCATATATTTTTTGTATAGTTCTATATTATCGATCGTGACAAAATATATATATATATATATATTTTATATCCAGTATTCTTGTGAAATGACACTTGTAACTTTTTATAAAGGTTTATGAATTTTCAGTTGGTTCTAATTAATGTAATATATATTTTAATCCAAAAAAAAAAATTTTTTGTAATATATAAATTCTAAGGTGATCTATATTTGAAAGGTTTCTTTATTTTTTGGTACTAGATTCTGTGGATAACATTAATACACATTCACAGCCTGATTTTATTTTTATTTTTATTTTATTTTTTTGTTCTCTTGTGTTTATCATCACACCTTATAGCACACCGCACTATATACACCAAGTGGGCCTTAACCAGCCAATAAAATTAGGTTTTATTCAAGTTGACAGTACCAGCATTTTATAGCATGCTTTGGAAGTTTATTTATAAAATCTAGGGTTTCTCTTTTGCTTCGGATCATGAGTTTGAGGCAGCTTCAATAATTTTCTATAAACCCCACCAACACATATATAGAAATCACATATCCAATATCTCTACAAAATCAATATGGAACTAAATGTTTTTATCAAGGAAACAATTTCTGTGAAACCACTGTGTAGTGATCAACATGAGTCCCAAAGATCACAAACCCTTGAACTTTCCGGTTTGGACAGGATATCTCCGGCCGTTCTCTACACGGTCTTCTTTTATAGGCCGAACCTCTCTCGCAGTGAAACGGTGTCGTCTAGGGCTGATGACGATAATGATGATGCGATTGAGAGAGCTAAAAGAGCTCTTCAAAGGGTTCTTCTTTCTTGGTTCCCAGCTGCTGGAAGACTAAGAATTAAACAGGGAACAGGGAAGCTCGAGATTGAGTGTAACAACGAAGGTGTCACGGTGATAACCGCAGAAACTTGCTCCAAGCTTGAAGAGCTTGGCAAACTGCATGAGTACAAGGCTTGTTATGAGAAGCTTGTTCCTCAGCTGCCTGGCACAGGAAATATCTCAGATAGCCCACTCGTTGTTGTGCAGGTTATAATTTGTTATGATTTATTTATAGTAGGAACTAAAATTATTGATACATTATTAGGTCGTTTATAGTTGGTTTTCCTAGTTTTTTTTTTTTTTTTTCCGTATTTTGATTGTGGTGACCTACTAGTTGATTAATTAGAACCCTAACCCTAGACTTTTTATATATTTGGTGTGATTTCTGAATTATGAACTGAGTCAGCTAAACTGAGGATGAATTAATTAGGAACACTTTAAGATCTATTTGTTCCTATATCAAGATCATCCTCTTCACTCATACACACACACACACACACACACACACACACGCACACGCATCTATTTATTATTTGTGGACATTTCTAATATACAAGCAGATTATATGCACAAGTACACCGTCTCTATAAAGTCATGGGGAACAAAGCAAAAAATCAATAGAAATTTGGTGGAGTCAACCAAACTGATAAATTCAGGAACATTTTTAGATCTATTTGTTTCTATGCCAAGATCGTCCTTTTCACTTACATATTTATATATTTTTGCAAGTTATAGGTCTTTGTCAAAAGAATTTTTTTTCCCTATTTTATTAAGTTTAAATAGTATATACGAAACCTGGTTTAGCAATGGAAGAATTATTGCATCTATCAATAAAAAATGGAAATTCAAATGCCATGTAAGTTGGTACTGAAAAATTAGGAATATAACTTTGTATCTCTAACAATACTCATAGGAAAATATGAAATTCACACCTTTTTGTTTTTTCGCCAAGAATATATACACTTTAAATTAAAAAAAAATAAAAAAAAAAAAAAGAGGTAGATAACCAGAAGTATGACTGATATGATCAAAACAAGCCATAGAACAACCCAATGGTCACCTCCATATATATATCCCGCAAATCCTCTATCAAACCTTCCACTCCATTTTAAAGAAAATTGGAAATAATCCACATAAAGTCAACCCAAAAGATAAGAGTTTATCAAAAAAAAAAAAAAAAACCCAAAAGGTAAGGAAAACCTCATACCCTTGCTGCTTATGACCATATTTTGCTCCAATATCAAGTTGTAAGTACCCTTCCCTTGACATAGCGTCTATGGTCCCGGTACTTAGAGAACACACACACACACACACACACATATATTATTGCTTTTCTTGAGGATCTTATTTTGCTTAATGCAGTTTTGCATATTTTCTCACACAATATGTACTTTCCATGTGATTTTCCTGCAAATTTAAGAGTAGCCAGCTTATATTTATATACTAGTTAGAGAATCTTTCATAACCTTTTATAAAAGTATCGTTCCATCTAACCTTTCATAACCTTTTGTAAAAGTATCGTTCCAACTTACACCCACAAACCAAGTTAGTGGCTTAATTTCTGCCTCACCACCATTAAAAGGCGCAAATTTATTATAATATTAATCCTTGCAATTAAGCATTACTTAATTTTCTTCCCCTATATTTAATCTTCTACATCGGAGGGACAAAAAAAAAAAAAAAAAAGCCTTTAAAACGCTGTTGTTCTTATATTTTGATCATTCACAAGTGTACAGATAACAAAGTTTTCCTGCGGAGGAATATCTATCGGGTTCGGAGGTAGCCACGCCTTGTTTGACGGATTCGGAGCCTTCAACTTCTTAGCATCCTGGGCTCATATTTCAAGATCAGGCAAAGATGAGACGTCTTATCATCATGATGATCAGTTTATCATCCCTAACCATTCCCGTCAGAAGCTTATTTTGAACCCTACCATCACTAGAAGTAATACTACTAGTACTCCTCGTTCAAGCCCTAGTTCTTCGATATACGAACAAGATCATGTCGCCGCAATTCAAGACCTTTACGGAATTCCTATGCAAGCCATGGCGTCCGACGACGGGTCATGGGAATCAGAACTGGCAAAGTTTGGAAAAATTGAAAGCCAATTAGGGCTTCAACTTCTAACGCTTTGTGTGAAGAAGGAAGTCGTGGAGACATGGAAGGAATCCGCGGTTCGGAGCGGCAAGCTCGCTAAGTGTTCGGCTTTCGATGCTCTATGTGCGCATGTCTGGAAGGTATGCCTAGACTTTTAAGCTGATCATGCCATTGTGTAGATGGGCATTTCTTGCCTTACATAAGTGGAATATTTTTAAGCTGATCATGTCATTTTCAGTTTGCTATAAATGGAGCTTACATAACGTTTTATATTTAAAAATGTTATGCAAGTTGAACTTCATGAAAGGACATATTATACAAATTTAAAATTTAATTATGGTAAGAAAAAACTTTTTTTAAAATTTTTTCTTTCTGATAAGTGTGGGAAGAAACACATATTACATTAGAATAGAATTGTTAGTGAACCTGCAGTCATGGCACATATAGTACCGATATTGTACATAGAATATATGTCAATAAATATATATATATTTATTTATATGTATGTATAGACACTATCTTGCTAGCTCATTTTGTCTAGGTTGAAAAGTGTTTATTTTTATATTTCTTTATCTTTTACCTTACGAGGCCTTCACTTACATTAAAATAATAATAATAATAATAATAATAATAATATATGAAATCTGAGAACTCTTATTCAAATATCTCTCCTTCTATCAGATGAGCTTGCCCAGCAGGCTTAGGTTGAAAAGTGTTTATCTATGAGCGCGAGTTCACAAAATTTATGCTAGATCAAACCATATGAATCACACGATGTCTTGATTATTTATAGTTTTATTATAACACTATATAAGAGAAATGTACAACTGATGTCTTGATTAATAATTAAATTAATTAAGAAAAATATTGCAATCGAAAATTACATAATTATCAAAATAGCTATCCTTAAAAACTCGTGCCTTTGATTTAATCTTGCAAAAAGTTATCAAAAATCTATTTATACTCGAGTCCATAACTGGCCCTTTTTATTTTACTTAATCCTTTTGAACCAAACAGGCAAGAGTGAAGGCTCTTTCCCTAGAGTCAAACACAAACATATGCCTACAGTTCCCGGTAGATGCACGAAGCAGGCTGCAACCCCCTCTGGGCCGCGACTTCACCGGCAACGCGTTCATTCTCGCCTCCGTCTCCGGTACGGCCAAAGACCTAATCGAGGAGCCTCTTCGCGACACGATTCGGAGAATCCAAGCGGCAAAAGACATGATCACCGACGAGTACATCAAGCTGTACGTGAAAGCCCTAGAGTGCTCTTCGGACAAGTTCTTGCCTTCCATGAGAGAACTCACCATTATAACTGACTGGCTGAAGTTCCCTTTCGATGCCCTAGATTTCGGGTGGGGAAAGGTTTGTGGCTCAACTCTCTTGGGAACTCCGGTTCCCGAGGCTGTTTTTCTGATGCCGAATCTTGAAGAGCCTGGAAATTTCTTGGTCCGCATTGGGATTGCAGAACAGCATGTGAGTGCTTTCATTACCTCCTTCAGCAACTTTAACCATCCATGAGACTAGCAGACTGTGTGTGTTTACAACGAGTTTTCAATGGTTACGGTATTTTTTATATCTATGTATGCATCTAATGTTTGATGGCGTATATAAGTATATGTTTGTATGTGTGTAACGTTTAATGTGTGACTAAGGTGTATGAACTTCATGATGTTCTTGGTTGGGTTTGTTCGTGAGAGTGGAATAGGCAGGTACTGTATTTGTATATAATAATATAAATACATATATTTAGCAATAAATAAGCATGGCTTTTGTGTGATTATATAAATGGGTTTGCGTGCTCACCCTTCACGTGCTTGTTCATGTCCGCCTTTGTTTTAAGTAATCTGGTTAATGACGCAAAGTAGCAAATTCCTTAAGGGACACCAATTTGTCCCAAAAAAAAAAAAAAAGAAAAAAAAAGCCTTTAGTAATGCCCAAATGCAAAATGAAAAAGAAAGATAGAAAATTGGTTTACGATCAAAAGTAACACGAAATTTAGAAGGGTAATAGGAATTGATGCATTGCCAAAACGTAGTATTTTTTTATTAAGTTTTTTTTTTCCCTGAGAAAAAAATTTGTCATCCAAGTTCTCCGTCAATGGTGAGAGCTTTAAAGACCAACTTACCAACAAGATTTTCATTTTAATGGTGAGAGAACGAAAAACTCACAGTCAAAGTTTCTAGCTAAGTTACTGAAAACCTCCCTCAAACTCAAATTCTGAGGTTTAGATAAGAGAGGATTTTCCCAAGTTCGCCTGAGACAGTGAACTGAGCTCCCTACTTGCTAAATGAACCCGTCAAAATAACCAAGAGACGTGTGCGATAAACATGGTGATTAGTAAACTATTTTGAAACCTAAAATGGAATTACAGCTACGAGGTAGGGAAATTAAGGACTTAAATGCCAAAAACAAATAGGTTGGGGACCAATGTACAATAAGAGGAAGAGGTGAGTGACTAAAGGTGCAAAGAACCCAATGAGGAAATAGCTTACAGAAATTTAGGGGGTGGAAACGGGATTTGTCCTTCTTTATTTCACTTTCTGCAGATGATAAATGAGTTGATCAAATTACAAACCTTAAAGACAGATAAAACTAATAAAGTCACATAATTTAAACTTAAAAAATGTCTTATAAAATTTTCTTATCATTGATTTTTTACTAAAGACATGAGGCCGTTTGGTTAGTCCACTTGAGTTGGAGTTTTTGAGTTATTTTGATCGCATATGAGTTGAATTTTGGAATTGTACATTTGATTGAAAATGAACTATTTATAGTTAAAAAGTTTAAAAACATGAAATGTGTTTGACAAAAAAATATCAATATGCATCTTTTTTCGTCTCTCTTGAAATTAAACACACTTTAAAAAATTATCTCAATTTCAAATTAAAATAACAAAATTATAAAATTTTAAATTTTGAATTTTTAGGTTAAAGTTGGAGATGTGAAATATGAATGGTGAAATTGAGTTTATTTAAGAATATAAAGACAAAAACAATTGAAATTATTTGATTGAAACGAACTAACCAAACATCACTCTTAGTTTTATCCGTTCCTTGGACAATAAAATTTGACAAACAAATTTAACCCATTCAGCAAGTTGGTCAATTCAATTGTGCATACTTGGATCTTATTTTCAGCAAATATACATGTATATGTATACAAAATGTATATATATATATATATATATATAATTAATTAATTTTTATTCGTGTGTGCTGTCTGTGACCTACCAATTGGAAGCCCATAACGTTATTTCTCTCTACTTTTTTGTTTTTTTTTTTTTTACAAACTAAATATAGAGAACTAGGCAGCTGGCTGTATCATTTTTTCTGCTGATCACGATTGAAATAAAAATAAAAAGTGAACTTATATATATATATTATATACACAACAAAAAAAATAATGATTATTAAAATACAAGAACTAATAAATTAAAATTCCCTTTCTTAGAGAAAACTAGGAAAACAAATATACAACTTGAGATTACATCTATGACACAATGCAATTTCTTTTTTTCTTTTTGGCTCCTCAAAAAGAATAAGTAAATAAATTATTATGAAAATTATCAAAAAAAAATTATGACGATAATAAATAAACCTTTAATATTTCAAAGCTTTTAGGTACACATACCCTATGATTTATTCTTTTGTCTCGTGAGTACTTGGCTTCCTGCCAGTCATGATTTAATGGTTTTATAAATAGTTCTTGACTCTTTATTTATTGCTTTTCAACGCTTTCTTCCATTTATTAAAATAAAAAATTATACAGTGATAGTGATGTTCAAAAATTTAAAAAAAAAAAAAAATTGTACACCATTATCCATCCCAGTCTGGATCCCATGGAGATCCCATATAAATCGGGACCATATTTCTAATCTTAACTTAACTTAAATGGAAACGTACTGTTTGAGAAATAAATATTATCCCAATGAAAACAATGTTTTGAATAAAACAGAGTCACAGAATGTGATCTGTACTTGGATTTTTTTACTTATCAGTTGGTTGTCTATATTCAGAAATTACAAAGACACAATGTTATAATTTCAAATTGCTGCAAAATGCATTCTTCTATGAAAATGCAAATTTTAGCACAAGAATATTTATTTTTTCTTTTAAGAAATCAAACTGCCAAGAATATTTGTGTAACATCTAGTTGCTTTCTTATATATATATATATATATATATATATAAATACTCTCTCATCTAACGGTAAAACTCATACAGGAGATCGACACAACTCAGGAAAGAGCACGATACAATCTGCTAGAGAGAGAAAAAGAAAGAACTAGAGAGAGATAGGAAAAACTCTCCCGTCCGACCAATGCCGTACGGGAAAATTCTCGTGATATATATATATAAGAGATTGATATCCGACACATTCTCTATACAACAATTTTTATAACTTTTTTTATGATACATTTTATCAATAATGTGATTTTGATATAACATTTTTCAATTTGTATTATGTGACAAAATTCGAAAGTAGAAGTTATTATATTAAAGATTCTAAATAAAAAGTTATACATAATATTAAGTAATTGTTATAAATTTTTAAACACAAAATTATAAGGGTAAGATATATCCGATATTAAATATAATAAAACTTTTCACTGAGGTCACTATCAAGATTCGATGGGGACAAGTAACAAAATGTAGGACCTTATGGACACTCTCTGCCATTTGGACAGCTCAAGGAATATATTTCCAGGTTGTGGGATTGGACGCAACTTTAACACGTGGTCCGTGGACAGATTTGATGAGACTGATCAGGGGCATCCCATTGAAAGCCACAGATTCAAGTTATTTCACCAACCTCATTTATTACCATACCTCTGGTCGTAGATCATCGCTTTACAGACTCTCCTATTCATCACAGGTTCAATTATTTATTGGTGTTTGGAGAATGAATTTGAGTTAAAATTTATAAATTTAAATAGTGATTTTGATTGATTTTTTTAGAAAAGATAAAAAAATTTTTAAAAAAAAGATAAAAATTAAGTTGATGATAATGAATTTAAACTCATCATCCAAACACCTCCTTATTTATATACTTAACTTACGCTTAATTCAAGATTAGAAATAAAATTTTTAAGGGGGAGTTTGGTTATCAACTCAACTCAAAATTTTTTTTTTGTTTTTTTTCTAAAAAGTTTTTATCTTTTTCTCAAAAAATTTTTTGTCTTTTCTGAAAATTCAAAAAAATTTACTATTTTAACTTAAAAATCTCAACTCAAACTAATATACCAAACTCCCCCTAAATTAATATTGATTGACTTTTTAAAAATTAATTATAAATTTTTTTGATTTTTTAGAAAAAAAATAAAATTAAAATGAAAAAGTATAAATTTTTGAAGTTAAACTTAAAAGCTAAATAAAACATTAAGATTATACGTTGTGCGGACGATGAGTATAGAATTTTTAAAGAGCATTGATGAGAGCATGGATGATCATCCTTTATTATAATAATATTATATAAGGTTGTCAAGAAGACACCACTTTTTTTTTTTTTTTTTTAACTCAGCAGTCGGAAAAAGAAGAGGTTTATCTACCTCCAATGGATACAATGAAGTGTTTTTATTTTCGTTCGTCCAACGGTAGAAATGTGTGTCGTTTACTTTTTTTAAAATATTTAAAAATTGAGTGGTGGTTTTTTATTTTTATTCGAATATATGAAAACTAAAGTTAAAAAGTTATAGTGACGATATTTATATGCTTCTTTAGTTATTCAAAGAATATTTTTCAAAAAAATAGTAGAAATATATATATATATATTTGAATTGGAATATGTTATATTCCAAGTTGATATAGAACACAAACGCAAGAGACGTGGAGGGGACAACTTTTCTGAATGGATGGACGTGCACGCTGCTTCTTAATAGAGTTGAGAGGACCACTTTTGATCGTGTGCGAAAGTGGCAAGTTTTTGGGTTTTCTAAACATTATTTGTTACTAATAACATTCTGAAGATTAGGTGAGTCAGGCAAACATCATTTACTAGGATTGATTTTTGAATTTAACACTTTTAGCATACGATTTGAAACATTATTTTAAAAGTATAATAAAAGATTAAAATCTTCTCTTTTTCTTTTTAATTCACTAATTTTTTTTTATGGTATTAAAAAAAGAGAAATTGTAAATATAATTTTTGACGAATATTTTTGAAAAATATAGCAATGTTTTAAAATGATTAAAATAAATAACAAACTTATTAGGTAAATTAAAAATTAGGTAAATTACTCATTTAGTCATTGAATTTTTAACTTTGTGAATCTTTGATCCCTGAGCTTTTTTTTGCAGTTGGAATGCCCTTAAACTTTAAAAATGTTACTACAATAGTCCGTTCCGTTACTTTTTAGACTTAATTTGTTATTAATTTGGTTAAAAAGTGATGTTAATTACAGATTCTGTCTAAACATTAGCAGAAAGGACTATTGTAGTAAAGTTTTTAATAGTTTATGGTCGTTTTAGCTTCAAAAAAAAAAGGAAATGTCCTTAAACTATTAAAATGCTGCTATAATAATCATTTCTGTTAATTTTTAAACGAAATATGTTAGTAATTTGATCAAAAAGTTATATTAATTAATGAATTTCATTCAAAAATTAACGTAAAGGACTTTAATTGCAACATTTTAAAAGTTTTAGAGTATTTCAGTTATGAAAAAAAAAAGTTTAGAGATCAAAATTGTACAATGTTAAAAGTTCAGGGACTAACCTAGTAATTTACTCTAAAAATTTTACTGAGTAAACAATAAGTTACTAGGAAAATAACAAATTCAAAAGAAGGAAATAAATTATTTATCTGATAAATTTGTTATTAATTGTTATTTATTTAAATATTTATAAAATCTGTTTTTTTACTTCAATTATGTTTGTAAAAATGTTATTCACTTCTTTCTCCCCAAATAAAAAACGAAATCGTTTTATTTATCTTATAAAAAAGTTTTTTTTTTCAAATAATTGGACATCATTAATGATGTTGGGTTTAATTTACATCTAAAATTTTTTGAGCTACAGTACTTGATCAGTTTATAAACTAGACAATCTTATCCTATGGAATATTAGTTCACCAAACGATTTTAATTATTATTTAATAACCAACCCATTGATTCGCTAGCTAGTAAATAATAGCGAAGATTGACTCAATGCATTAAACAAACAAAGTCTCTTGGTGAATAATTAAACAACGAAAGTTCTTACATTGACATTCTTTCTGTTTATGATTAAAGTAAACTGTAAGTTTACTGACTATTAAGCATCTGTTTAGTTCGATGGACTTGAAATTTTTAAATTAAAATTGATTAATTTTTTAAAAATTAATTACAATTTTTTTATTTTTAAAAAAAGAATAAAAATTAAAATGAAAAAAATTTGAGTTAGAACTAAAATATTAAATAAATGCTAAGTAATTGAAAATTAACATGTGATAGATAAATAAAATACTAAATAAGTGTATCTAGAAATGCCAGGCACTAACTGATGAAGCTGTCAGAGACTGTTTGGGTTCACTAATCCATAAAAATGACAAAGCAAAGATGGGACTAGGATTCTATTGTCTTCTGCACAGGAAAAGCCAAATCAAATCTCAAATTCTCATTTTTAATTTAACAGTTAAATCATTTTTTATTTTAATA
>JAFMPE010132197.1:421-43801 GCA_024759925.1 Ficus religiosa
ATTTCCGTCCGTTTCAACTTCGATGTCAGGAATTTGCTCAACGTCGTCCCTTCCAACTCTCAATGTTTCGCGGGAAGAGCCAAAAGATTGACCCAGCCTGGCAGCATATTTTGCCACATTTTTAATGTGACGAAAATCTCCCATCCAACTCCTAATATCATCGGCGGTAAGTCCATCTCTTGAAGCAAACATCCAAGCCGAGCCCTCTCGTAACTGACTCGATGAAAACGCAAGAAACTCAAATTTCTTCTCACCAATAACTATTCCATTCATTAGAGTAGAAAGTACCCTGTCGTAGAGTCTTGTCCGCCTTTCTCCATTGTGTGGAGCAAGATGTTGTGAGAACAAGTTATCCAAGTCCTCATCAACGAAAGAAACACGAAGGAAATTGTCGATGTCATTTGGATAATTGCGCAACACACGATTTGAGAGATTGATCTCAGGGCCACAGAAGTACACTTTTGTTGGTGTTATCTGAACCCTGTGAACATACACCAGCCCTTCATCTAGAGCAATAGTGGGCAGTTGCGGAGTCTGCCCACTTGTGGTGTACTTCATATATTGCTTTTCAAGCCAAGTCAGTGGCTCGTAGCAGCATTCCTTTAGATGATAGAGTTTGTCGAGAGCACACTCTATGTAACCAAGATTAATCCTCGTTGGATCGACCAACCGGAAAAACTTGCGTTCAAGTGCTTCAGCAGGAAGACATCCGTGCTGAACCAAGGAATTTATTTTGAACAGGATTTTGTATGGCAAGTTGATTCCGCGAGGAGCAACTACCATCGGAACGAGTTCTGAACTAGAAGAGAAACAAGAACCTCTCTGCAGTGAGAATTGGCCCTCATCTTCTTTGTAGTAGACGAAACCGTCGCGCAAGTTTGGAAGCTGGAGTCGGCTTGGAATCTCCAAACATAAAGAGGAAGATCGCCCAATGGCACGAGCTGGAGTGAAATCGACGTCTCTCTCCCAGCCCCTATTACGAACTTGTTTCTTAAAAATCCGAGGGGCTCCCAGTAACTAGCAACAAAAAAGGGTAAAGAATCTGTTAGCTATTTTCATCGAAGTTCCAAATACAAACGTATTGTATCTTTCTTGCCATTTACAAAAAAGATGAGAGCTTTTGATAAATTTATATCTGGGATACATTTCTATGAAGCGCTAAAACCAGTTTACATCTATATATACATTTCTTCTGCATTTACATAGTTAATGGCAAAAAAAAGAAAAAAACGTAGTAAATTTTTCTATATACTCCAAAAAGAATTGTCACTGTAATGGTTATTTTAAACTTTGTAATAAGAATTTGGTACATCTTAAAGCAACAGATTAGTTTTAGCTGAGTTAAACAAACAGAAAATTTAAAAGATAATTGACAACATGCTACAATTTCAAGCAAAAAGAGAAGGCGAAAAAAAAAGAAAAAGAAAAAAAGACAGCATCCTTACAACTATAAATTCTATATAGGTAAGAAACAACAGAATGTAGTGAACAAACAGAGAAATAGGAAAATTAAATAAGAAGGGATATTAACAAGCAAACCTGGAGGAGAAGAAACTTCGAAGTTTTTCCGCGAGATCGGTGTAGCACGATCTGCCAAATGCTCTCGTAGGAGAGCTCTAGCTTGTAATCAACGGAATCACAGGACAAGTAGAAGTAAAGCGTCCTCAGTCCCTCTCCAAATTCGACAGAAACATTCTTTTTCTCCCAAAGAACAGAGAACTTCTCCGTCGAAACCAAGCATCCGAACCGCAGCGTTACATCATCCATGCTGCACAGGATTTCGGAGTTCGAATCGCGAGCTTGCAGATAGGAATCGCCGAACCAAAGGAGTCGTTGATCCGCCAAGGATATTATGATCTCGGCACTCTCAGGGTCTGTGAACTGAACCAGGGCAAGTGCTCTTGACCGGATCGTGTAGTCTCGAAACACAACATCACAAACAGTCCCGTCTCCGGCGTATACCTCGAGAAGCCGCTTCACGGCATCCGGGTCCTCAACGGAAGAGAATCCGTACAACTGAATCGTCTTTCCCATGCTGTTAAACAAACTGGAGTTCAAAATTCTGTTTCTCAGCATACAGTTAGTACTTTGTAACTGAAAACGTTGAATTAATCGAAAGAAATGAGGACAAATTGAGAGAAAATCTTACTAACCTGGAAAACTTTAGCTTATCAGAGCTCACAGAGGCTTCAGCCAAATTCTTATGGATGAGGTTCTCTCGGATTTATAGAGCCAAAAAAAAAAAAAGTGTAACACAGAGCAAAACGCGCTACTTTTTGGTTAGTATTGAGTTTTCTCTCTCTTCTCTCTCTCTGTCTGGCGCGAAAAGAATTGCTGTTGCTTCCCTCCTTCGCGGTACAGTTTTATGGCTTACGTGGTCAGTTCCAGATGGAATGTGTGGAAGCTCTGACTTATAGCGTGGCGACACGTAAGCGACTAGGGTAGATTTGGATCGGACTGGTTAGTTATTAGGTGCGGCGTTTTTTATATTTCCAGTCTCCAGCTCTGGCTGTTGACGGGAAAAGACCTGCTTGGACACTCTCATGACTAATCATAGGTTGCCACGTCAGCAACTAGGAGTTCATATGTGTGTGTGTGTATATATATGTATATCTATTGGAAATTTGGACATGACTAGCAACAGGGAAAGTTCAAGGAACTTGTTGAGCAAGATCTTGCTTGGGAAGGACTTTGGACTGACCCATCCACTGCAATCCAACATTTTATTTTTATTTTTATTTCACATATCCCAGCTTTGTGGGAATTTTTTTTTTTTTTTTTTTTGGATAAACACACGTGGGAATAATTTTATCTTTTATACGTTGTAGAAGGGAAAAAAAAAGTGCAAATGGCATACAGGGGTAAAAGTGGAAAGAAACAAAAGTATTCAGACATGAATACGTCATCGTACGGATGCTCCTAGATTTGCAGCCGCCAATCACAAAATTATGTTTCCACAAAAAAAAAAAAAAAAAATTAATTACAAAATGCTAAATTATACTAGTGTCCCTGAGCTTTCGATATAGTTGCAATTGCATGGTGAATTAATTTTTGCAATTTTCACTCTGAATTTATGAATTTGTAACTTTCTAAGTTTTTTTTTTTTTTTTTTTTTTTTAAGGAATTGAAACTTGACTTGCAGTTAATTAAGACATGAAGGGTTTTTTTTTTTTTTTTCCAAATAAATCTTAGTCCAAATTTGTATCAATAAATTTTTTTTTAAGGATTCAAATTTATATTTCAAACAAAGTTAATTAATAGTTTTTTATTTTGATTAAACTTTGGATAAAAACCAAATAAAGGTAATGAATTGAAACACTCTAACAGTTGCATCAATTATTAACTAATATACAAAAGTTTTTTTTTTTTTTTGTTTTTGTTTCAGGCGTAATATAATGAAAATTTTATACCTGATTTTATTAAAATATGTATGGTTCGAATATTCTCACCTTTAGTTAAAAAAAAAAATACAAAAGCTTTTGAAATAAACTCAAAGAAAATTAAGACTAGAAATCACCTTGAGAATATAAATAGTTATATAAATAGTTATAAACTTACGTATGCTCCATTTGCTATTAAATTTAACAAGTTTTAAGCAACCAATAAGGAAAGCATCAACTAAATAGCTAGAACATTAAATTTTTTGTACTTGCAAAATCCAATTACAATAAAGAAATCATCATTTGATCAAATTTAATTCTGAAATGAAGTGTCAAGGTCTCATGATTCACACGTGAAGGAATAGAACTGTACAATTGCCAAAAACCAACGAGGAATAGTCTACAACAATCTAAAGAGGAATGCTAGATGTAATTACTTATATACTCTTTTGAATACTCTAATCTTTAAAAAGAGACTTGTCCCACTTATTTTTCTTTAAAAAAATAATAATAATAAAAGAAAACCATGTCTAACTTTCATGGAAAAGGGTCATTGTCTAAATTGTTTATTACGAAAATGCCCTTAAAAACAACAAACTCTATTATGTTTCAAATATATATATTGGGTTTTCCAACAAATATATATATTGGGTATATTAATATTATTTTATATTATTTTCTTTTTTTTGCTAAATATCCAATAAATATATTTATAATTTACTGTTTCTCATGTACTAGAACTAACGTTTTGTTTAACATTTAAGTTTAACTCCAACTAAACTATACTTTTTCATTTTAATTTTTATATTTTTTTTAGTCAATAAAATTTATAAGTAGTTTTTGAAAAGTCAACGAACTCCAATTTAAAATTTTCATCTTCAATCGACAAACCAAATACAAACTAGTTTAAGAGCACATAAACAAGTGCACATATCTCTCCTCCAAGAATATGGATATATATATATATATATATATGTATGTATATATATATATATATATATTAGAGCCAATATCTAATATCTTTGAGATTAAAAGAACTGAAAATAATGGAAGAGCCTAGAATTTGGATTTGGGCACTGCACTACACTATACAGGATACACTAAAAGTCACTAATGCTTGCCAGGATTGCGAATTCACCCCTTGCTTCGGAAGGGTTGACTGATCAGAGAACATGATTAGTCAAGAATAAAAAATTAAAAAAGAAAAAGAAAAAAAAAACAAACTCAAAAGAAAAATCATTTAAACATCATGGAGACTCTCTAATATTTTTTTTTATGAAAAAAAATACTAAAGAGTGTCCGTAATGTTTAATATCATACATTAATAAAGAATAATTCTCATAATATAAAATTTACAGTAATGATCACGTTTTGTTAAGTAATGATCACTTTTTATTAATTATGATGTTTAAGAGTGAAAATGTATAAAAATATATTTCAACAACGATTAACCACATAAAAAGTAGCAAAACATGGTCAAAAGAACTTGTTTGGAAAGGACTTGGGAGTAACAGCGAAACATCATTTTAGGTGCTTTGGAATCTTTCCCTATTGCTCTTTACGTGGAAAAGTGATCATTCCTTCCCATTTTATATAAATGTTTTTTGTCTTTCATCCTTTATGTATTAGCAAAATGACCAAATCTTTAGTTGGAAAATTTGCAATGGGGAGAGACCAGAAATCAAGGTATCCCAAAATGTTTCGTTGTATAATCAGTGGTTGGATTGGGGAAAAAAAATATAGCCATGTTGTTATTTATTCAATTAAAATTATATAATTTATTTATAATTATTCAAAATTAAGTACTCACTATTAATTGATTGATTGATTGATTTATTTATTTATTATTTAATTGGTTAATTAATTGATTGATTTAAATTAATAATTAATTAGAATTTTTTTAACACTTAATAATTAATATGAATTAACTATTAAGGTTAATTATGATGCAAGTAAATTAAACTCATCTTAATTTATAAAAAAAATAAAAAAATAATAAAATATATATAATCATGACTCGCTCTAATATCGAGGTATTGATAAATGAGGACAATTCATCAAACTTACGTAGTAAAAGGTATTACTTCGGAAGTTTAAGCACGTAAGAAGTTAAGCACAAACCTCACCTACAATGTTTTTCTTGTTGATGTTCTATATTTGTTATGATTTGGCTTGACGATGTGATGAATATACGTGTTATATGTATTACTTTGATTAAGCATTTGACGTGTATAATTTCTTTTATACTAATATGATCAACATGCCTCAAATATTTATATCATAATGATATATGCACAATGACATGTAAAACTACATATTATCATAATTAATAAGAATGAAGCTAACGAAAATTAGGATTAAGTGTCGTACCATATCTAATTAGTGAGATAATATGATAAGAACAAGTTATGAGTTATGACCTTGGAGGTTGTTGGAGGGTTGCTCCCCTAACTCCCTATTGGTTACGTGCATATTAATGAGTAAACAAGATATATATATATATATATATATATAAAATAAAGCATAATTGAACACATATAGATCACATGTATTTTTGAACATTCATATTGTAACATGTGATGATATGATCTATGAAAATATTTTGTGAGATATAATTTGTATTTGCTGAGTGAAAACTCATATATGTGTGTTCGTATTATAGGTAATGTGAGTAAGCAACCCGCCACTTAGATGTTTTCTGGACTAGCGAAGCGATGCAGAGGCAATGAAGAAAGGGAGTGGGATAGCATTACGAATTTAATTTTCGTATTTAGACTTCTTAAATTATTTTGTATCGATTATATTTATATCTATGTTTTCAATATTTTGGTACTACTAAACTAGTATGAGTATTGTTTGAGAAAAAGACTTTAGAGTCTTTTCTTTTAACTTACATGACATTATAGCTTTTTAAATATTATATAAGTATGAATTTGAATATGATATTTATTATCTAGACATTTTTAATTTCCTCGGTTAAAAATTTTAGTATCTTTAACTATTAAAGTACAAGTATGTTTTTTTTTTTTGGAACCTAATATAAATAAGTGTTAAAACTAAATGAAGTAAGAATAAATAAGTTAGTTAACGGTCCAAAAAGTCAAATCGTTACATCAAGGTATCCCAAAATTTTTTGTTGTATAATATTTGGAAATATATATATATATATATATGGCGACGTTTGCTGCGATTAAAAAGCACCAAATATCAAATTGTCAAGTTTAATTGTTTCCCTAACACAAATAACTTTGTTTGTTTATTTTCTTTTGTGATTTTATTTTTCTCGATAATATAGAATTATGATGTCAAATTCTTAACGGTTGATATCGAAACTTTTGGTTTTGATCGAGACCAATGATTGGCGAAGAAAGAATGCCACTTGAAATCAGTAAGTTTTACGGTAAAAATTTTGCATTCTAGAGGATATAAATGAAAGATTTTATGTTTTGTAAATAGTTGCACTTTTCCTCGTTTGAAAAAGGAATGAAAGACAACGGATGGAATCTCTTTCAAAGGCAGGTGTTGGGAGTGATCCTATTGACACAATCGAAGAAGTTATTCATAACATGACAGAGGAGAAATTAACAGTGAGAACAATAAAATAGAATTCACGAATAATAAAATACTTTTATGGGAAAAAAAAAAGTGTTTTAATTTGGATATGGTAGAAAAGGAAAGAAAAATCTCTTTGAAAAAAAAAAGGGCCAATAAGCTTATCTTTATAAAAGAAAAAAAAAAGATAATTTTACTTTGATTTAATATATAGAAAAAATAACCATGCTAGATATAGGTTGTATGTAAAGTATGAAAAAAAATATTTATAATAAATAATTGATCATTATGATAAAATTCACAACGAAAATATCAAAATATTGAAATTGAAAAGAAATAGAAAACACTTAAAAAATCTAAAAAAGACATAATAATGCTAGAATAATTATTATAAAGAAAAAAAATACTAGATTTAAAAAACATTATATGATATAGTAATCATCATAAAGAAATCAGTAATTTCAAGCTACATTTAAACCTTGTAAACTAACTATTAAACAAGACCAATTAAAATAGAAAAAATTATCAGAATAATGTTATAATTATCATAAAGAACTTAAATCATATTAAAAAAAAAAAAAAACAAGATTTTCAGAAACCAAAAATTATACTTAAGAAATATGTTTATAAAAAACCTAAAACATAGTAACAAGCAATCATTATAATAAAAAATTGATCATTAAGATAAAGATACAATAATAATTAAAAAAAATGACACCATCATCAAATTCCATAGTAGACATTAGTTGTATGGAATGTAGAAAGCAATCATTATAGTAAAGAATTGTCTTTAAAATAAAGTTCCAAATAATATATGGTAAACATAAAAAAAAAATAGAAAAAACTAGGTAAAGGTTGCGAACTTAAACTACATATTAAGAATTAAGCAAAAAAATAAACCAAACCATACCATCAATTCATTATGATAGAAAAGTATGGTTTTTTATAGAAAAGAAAAGCGTGGACTGCTCTATAAACAATATTCATCTAATATGTTGGAACAAAAAAACCATTTTATTCATAATCGAATGACGAAGCTCATTTTTTGCACGTTAACTTATATAAAACAAACAAATATTCATGCTCTGCAAAAGTGAGTAGAAGAATAAAATAATCACATTCAATTAAAAAAAAAAAAAAGATTCTTCTTGATAT
The DNA here is from genome assembly GCA_024759925.1 of Ficus religiosa. Taxonomy (NCBI): domain Eukaryota; kingdom Viridiplantae; phylum Streptophyta; class Magnoliopsida; order Rosales; family Moraceae; genus Ficus; species Ficus religiosa. The sequence continues at coordinate 8,509 of JAFMPE010132197.1, forward strand.
ACCCACGTTGCAAAACACAAAAGGTGAAAGATGAAGAAGTGAATACCACAAAAAAAAAAAAAATGCGGTTATTTAAGAATCAATTCAAATTTCAAAAAAATGAGGAAAAAACTAAATTGAGTATGTTAAAGGTAATTGACCAAAATATTCATCATTAAAGTAAAAAATAAAAAATAAAAAAAGGAAAATAAAAAATTTTGTAAAAAAATGAAATGATGTCCATGATAACAAAAGGGTAAAATAGGTATTATATATTTATTTCTTAAAAAATAGAAATAGACTTAATATTGTTAAAAAAGTGGACATATTTTAAGGAACTTTAAAAATGAACTTTTTGGTGTAATTATTCATTTATGTTTGGGGGCTTGGATTATTAGTCGGCCGAGTCACTGATTAAGACCAAACCAAGGTTCACACAAGCTGAGCAGTTCGTAGACCACACTGGACCAGGCCACCTAACTTGAGAGGCCCAAATCAGGTCAGGTCAGGCCCGAAACTGTTGGACTGTTGTCAACCCCAAGGCGAGATGCCTAGATGAAGTGTTTATACAAAATAACGAAATTTGAACACCCTTTAAAAAAAAAAAAAATTAAATAACACTAATCAACTTATTTACAAATTTTAAATAAAATTTAAATTCTCTTCTATTTTTATTCATAGTTTAGCCTTCCAATCTTTTTTTTAATGATTTGTGCAGTTGGTTTTATTTTTTTTTTTTGGTTTGGAATTTTTTTTTAATGATTTGCGTAGTTGGGTTTTTTTTTTTCTTTTTGTTTTTTTTTTTCAATCCTTTAACGTCAACAAATAGAGAAATTGGGAACTATTGTTTTGGCTCATGATTTTTTTCTTTAATTTTATATCTTAAAAGGGAAAACTTTCATATTTTAACTGTATTATCTAATCTACATGGTGTCTTTTCTTTTCTTTTTTTTTTTGGGTTTTTTTTTTTTTTTTTGGGGGGGGGGGGGGGGGGGGGCGTTTGGCGGCATGTTTGGTTTTTTATTTTTTTATTCCATACTTTTAAGGATTTTTATAGATAATATACTTTTAAGGATTTAGTTATTTTGAATTTGAAAATATGTACTTTTCTTTTGTGAATGAAAATATATTCATATGTATTGATGGAATACATTTACATTTGTTATTTCATCGTTACGAAAAAAAGTCTTCATTATGATAATGACCATGTAGTGATTAATGTTTTAATGGATGGAAACAATATAGTCATAGAATAATGATTTTGTCATTTCAACGATTATATTTCATTAATTACTGTAAAGATCTTATCATTATATTGCATATTTAATTAGTTATGGTCCATATGATAATGACTTATTACTGTATGGAAGAACTTTATATAGCATAATTTCAGGTTTTATCGTTTTTCGGATCACTACCATATTGACCGTTTCATTATATAAATAAAACATATGCATCAAATATCATTTCATAATATATATATATATTGACCTTAACATGGTATTGATAACAAATACAAAAAAATTGACAACAAACAAGAAGATATATTCATTAAAACGTTCAACCACATGAAAATAAATGGAAGTGCTTTTAGGGATTTTTGGATTTTTATATTTAGACATTAAAAATGGGAAAACAAAATTAATATGGCTACTTTGTAGGACGAAATTTAGATTTTTTCTTAAATTATATTTAAGTGTATTTTAGTCAGCGCAATATGGTTAGTTTTATTTTTTGATCAATTTTGTAAATAAATTTATTTTTAGACATTTAAAAAAAAAAAAACATGTCTCTAATTTAGCCATTTATGCGAATGATCCGAATACCCTCTCACTTTTTTTTTTTTTTTTTTATCAAATAATTGTATCATATGCCCCAACATTGGATATGAAGGTCAACAAAACGGAATTATTTTAACCATGAAACCATGAAATTGTTGTGTAGAGTGTTAGAGTGTTTTTTACTTACATTTCATGTTTATGTGTACATACATTTGACTTGGTATTTTTGGATTATTGGTTTTCTGTATGCACTATGCAGAGATTGGGAAATGGAGTAATAGGTGGGTGGGTGTGGTCGTATAAGTATTCTATCAAGCAGAATATGCAAATCATTCACAAATTTAATATAATAATTCAAATATTATTCAAATAATAATCGTAATAACAATAATAATAACAATAACAATAACAACAACACAATGAAGTGACAAGAATTAAAAATTGACTGCATGGACCATAACACTTGGCATTTGCAACCCCACCCCCCAATCCCATCACAATTCCACATGCCGCACTTTCATATTAAATTTTGGGAGTGGGTGGGTGCCCTCCCTTATGTCTATTTCGTTCTTTCTTTATTATTATTATTGTTCTTTTTTTTTTTTTAAATAATATTGATCACAAAAAAAAAAAAAAAAAAAAAAAAAAAAACATCATAACGTCTATACTGATTGAGTAGTATGAACTAATGCAACAAATACAATTTAATATTTAAAGTAGGGAAATATGATTTTCTTTATTCAAACTTAGGACATGTTTGGTTAGATGGTTGAAATCATCCAACTCAAAATTTTTTTTATCTTTTTCCTAAAAAATTTTTGTCTTTTTTTCAAAAAGTTTTTTGTCTTTTTCTGAAAATTTAAAAAAATTTACTGTTGAAACTTAAAATTTTAAACTCAAACTAACGAACCAAACGAAACCTTAATAATTAACTAATTGACATACTAATTTCTTTTGGTTCAACTTTCCCATATTAATTAGTATACTGCATTGAAAATTTTGTGGGTAAGTGTACTGCATGTAGCAATTATTGAAAAATAGATATTTTTTTTTCTTGTAGAAAAAGAAATATTTATTTGAATCATATTCATTAATTTTTCAAATTATAATGATTGAAGATACGAATCGAAAATTTAATAAATAAATAAAGTTTCATATTTTTTTCCTTCTCTCTAGTGGTTTTTTTATTTTTTATTTTATTTTATTTATGAGAGTCTCTTTCTCTTCGTAGGAAGGAAAACATATAGTCTGTTTGGTAGAGCTTTCTTAAAAACTACTTTTGACTTTCTAGATCTAAAAGTAGCTTCTGAAAGTGTTTGGAAAATATATCAGAAGAGTTTTCAATTTCTAGAAATGCTTTCTGTTAAAGTCAAAAAATATGGTTTTTAACAAAAACTCTTCTGAGTAGACTTTAAAACTTATAATAAAATGCATATTAGACCTTATAAACTTCATGCTAATATTTTTGTTACTTATTAGAAAATTAAAGGTCATTTTGACCTCAAAAACTCATTAGTTCTAAACACTTATTGAGAAAGCTACAGTTTTTACTTCTCTTCTTCTACTGGCTAGAAGCAAACGCGAAAGCTCTATCATAGGAGCACATAATTTAATTATCATACCACTTCATCAAGTGGTGGAGTGTCGTTTGTCAGTCTTAAAAAAAAAAAAAAAAAAAGCAATGTCATTTGTTTCAACTTATGAAGATCCCATAGTCCATTTTGAATCGGTGATTCATGTGATGGTCAAATAGTGGTTTACTGTAGTCAATCAGTGAAATTGAAACAAAAGATTAAAAAAAAAAAAAAAAAGGGTGAACTCTTTGCCAATGCAAAACAAAGCTTTGGACTTTGTATGTACCCAAAAGTTGCAAGGAAGTTGAACTTGAAACCCAAAAACAAAAGGAAAAAGAACGAAAAACAATATAACAAACCTCCAGGAAATAAAAGGTATAGCAAAGTGGGATCCGGTGCCGAAGAAATTCCTCCTTTGGCGGCTGATTTGGAATCGGACCCAGGTCGGACTAGGACGATTTGAAGGCAAGTGATTTGGGTGAGTCAAAGATGGGGAGAGGGAAGTAGAGCCTAAAGAGATCTAAATCATTATTCTATTAATGTTTTATTTGAATTTCATATTAAAAATGAATACATTTTTAATTAATTTTTTAACAGTTAAGGTTTATATTTTAAAATGTTTTTAATTAACATTTAATATTCCACAACAGCAATTCTATTAGGCTTAGATGGAAGAAGATGGAATGGATAATTTGAATTGTTTTGCACATATCATGGGACATTTTGAATGGTTTTGAACAATCAACGACAAAATGAAATAGAATATATAGTTCTAAGGTATTTGTAAAATTAATTATTATTATTATTATTTTATAGATAAGAGGTGAAGAGGCAAACAAAAAATGAGAAAGGAACTTTTCTATAATTATATAAGTGTGAAGATCCCTAAAAATACTATTCAAAAACTTGGTTAAGTTATTTTATCTTTTGTGACTATGTCTTTCCTTTTCTTTTTTTTTTTTTTTTTCCTTTTTTCCTTAAAAACCTTTTTGTTGATTTCTCTCTCTTTTCTTTAATAAATTTTTTAAGGGGACTTCTATTAACATCCATCAATCTATTTTCCCCACTTATTTATTAAATTATTCACTAATTAAATATTTAGATGTCAATTATTACTTGTTATACCTCTGTTATTATTTAAAAAAAAAATCCCTACAATTTAATTCTACTCTTCATTCTTGTTATACTCACTAATAAATAAATTACTCCTATTTTTTTTTTTTAAACAATCCCTTCTTCTTGTTCTTATATATTATAATTTTGTCTTTTTCCCAAATAACTATTTTTTGTAACAACTATTTTCACAAGAAAATTACGAATAATAACTCACAATATATATATATATATATATAAACAACATTAATATAAATATATATATCTATGACATTAAAAAAAAAACTGTGATTTTATTAGTTTTATGAAATCTTATTTAAAAAAAAAAAGAATCACTGAATTTCTTAAAAAAAAAAAAGAAGTCAAAAAATAAGAAAAACAGTAAATGAGAAAAATGATTGTTTAAAAAAATGGGTTCATTTGTTGGTTGATGTGTCCAAAAAGATTAAAAATAGGATTAAATTGTAAGAATTATTATTAAATAATAAGATGGGCGTCATGAGTGAAAATGAATATTTAAAATTTAATTGGTGGATACTTTAAGAAAATGAATGAGAAAAATATATTAAGATGTATCAATAAACGCCTTTTTTATAAACGTCTTTTTTTTTATTATCTTATTTTATCATAAAATATCATTAAAAATTTTGACAAATATGTTTATAAATTAAATAATTCGATAATTTTAATACATATACGCTTCGTATAGGGATAAAAATGTAACTCTGATTGTCATATGATTATTTATAAAAAAATAAAAAGAAAAAAGAAAAAAAGATAATTAAAATTGGAAGGATCGTTTATTAAAAGCAACTTTTTTTTTTTTTTTTAGAGGGCTATCAAGCTAAAATTCTCCAAATATTCCTTTTTCCATTTCTCTTCTGTATCTCTTTCTAGAGTCTCTGAAGCTCCGAGCTTAGCCCATACACACACACACACATACACACTCTCTCTCTCTCTCTCTCAGAGGAGTCTCTTGTGCACAGAGACTCAATTCGGAGAGCCTCTTTGCTGTGTTTTGATTTGAAGTGAAACTCAAACATCTCAGCTAAATTGAACAAAACTAAACCAGAGATTAAGAGAAATGGACAAGTACGAGGTGGTCAAGGATTTAGGGTCTGGCAATTTCGGCGTCGCGAGGCTTTTGCGTCATAAGGACACCAAGGAGCTCGTCGCCATGAAATACATCGAGCGTGGCCACAAGGTTTCCTCTTTTTTTTTTTTTTTTTTTTTTTTTCTTTTGGTTTTTGTTTTTTCATTCATTACTTGATTCCGTGATTTTTTCCTTCTCGGTATCCAAACAGAAAGTTTAAATCTCAATTTAATGTATGCAGATAGATGAGAACGTGGCCAGAGAGATCATAAACCACAGATCGCTTCGTCATCCCAACATCATTCGCTTCAAGGAGGCTAGTAGTTTTCTTAACCCCCCAACCCCCCCCCCCCACCCCCTTTTTTTTTTTTTTAATTTTCTTTTTAATCAATTAAAGAAGAATTTAACCAGGAAGTTGTTATTATAATAATAATAATAAGAAAGGAGATTAAGCAGGTGGTATTGACTCCGACGCATCTGGCGATAGTGATGGAGTACGCAGCCGGCGGAGAGCTCTTTGAACGCATCTGTAATGCCGGCAGATTCAGTGAAGACGAGGTTCTCTCTGTTTTTTCTAAAGAAAATTTACAGAATACTCTCTTGTTTTCTTAGGAATTAAATATTTCTTTTTCTTTTTAATGCGAGATTCGGTCGAACTTGGAGTTGGAGATGACGATCGGATTCAAACAAAAGTAGGATTAACTGTGAAGAAAATGATTTGACCTTGATAAAACTTTTGGGATCTAGTTCTATGACATGAAGCCAAAATTATATGCTGAAAGTCTGAAATAGAGAAGATTTTAAATGGATTGACATTTGAACTAGGAGTGGATTTTAAGAAAATTCTATTTTTTCATCAAAAAATTTACTTTTGAATATTGATTTTTTATTTGTACAGGCTAGATATTTCTTTCAGCAGCTTATCTCTGGAGTCAATTACTGCCATTCTATGGTAAAATAAAGCTGCCATAACTATGAAATGAATGATTTGTGCCCCCGCTTTCTCTGTGATTTTTTTTTTACTTAATTAATTAATTAATTAAAATTTTTTTTCATTTGCAGCAAATATGCCATAGAGATCTGAAGCTCGAAAACACGCTTTTAGATGGAAGCCCTGCTCCACGCTTGAAAATTTGTGATTTTGGTTACTCTAAGGTTTGTGAACTTCAATTCTTTAAAAAAAAAAAAAAAAAAAAAAAAAAAAAAAAGAGCTTGATCTAATTTAGTGTAGGTTGAAAAAACGTTTAGGGAAGAATTTTAGTTAATAAAAAGGGATGACCTTGTTATTTTGTTTCCACTTGTGTAATAAGGCTTGTTTGTATGCAGTCATCTTTGTTGCATTCAAGACCAAAGTCAACGGTTGGTACTCCAGCATATATCGCACCGGAGGTTCTGTCTCGGCGAGAGTATGACGGCAAAGTAATTTTAATTGCTTTCCTCTCTTTTTTTCCTTGTTGTTTGTACTGTGCCTTCTATGATTATGATGTTTGGAATGTCGAAACAGAAAGTAAAGTATATCCTAAAAAGAACAAAACTAAAATGGTTACTTTTATCATATCCTAAAAAGAACAAAACTAAAATGGTTATTTTTATCTTAAAAAGAAAAAAAGAAAAAAAGAAAAATAGAGTTACTTCTTTGGCAATTTGAGGTTTTAGTCGTTTTGAAGTCATCTTCATACTGTCTGCACTTAACCACATTTTGGATGCTTGAACTTTAATTTTTGGAAGGTGTGATGCATCCTACAAGTTGCCCAGTGAAGTTATTATTATTGTTGTTATTATGTTTATTACCCTGTATACATTGTTCATGGACCTGCTGATTGCTAATCTACCACATGTGGGAACATGTTCTCTTGCTTCTAATATTAGTCGCCCTCTTTATTTATTTCAATAAATTTGGTTCCATCTAGATAGATGGTATAACAAAAATTGATCTTCATATTGATTTTAAAGCTTGCGTAGCCTTTTGACTAGTAAGGGCCAACTTAGCACTTTAGGCCCCTTGTCCATTGATTGGTTGCTGAATGTTGACAAAATTCTCTTTGTCCTCTTGGTTGACCTATGGCCGTCTGCAAAGTCTTGTGAGGGTTAATGTTTTCATGAGCCTCTTTGAGATGTTATATTGTAAGCAATTTAGAGGGAAAATATTTCTCTTCATTGAATTACTGAACCAAGAGTACAATCGCTAAATGACGGAGGAATTGAACATCCGTATCCCTAGAAAGTAGCTACAAATTGACGGATTCCTAATCTCCTTACTTAACTGCTTAATAAAATTTTTAATAAATAAACGGATCAATTTCACGAATACCCCCTGAACTATGTACCCTATTTCTTTTTGCCCCTTGGATTACCAAAACCATTCATTTTGCCTCCTGAAATACATAATACCATTCAATCCGCCCCATCCATCCACTTCTGTTTATAACTTTGACGGTTTGCTGACATGTCATGTAATTAAAGCTTAATGAAATATTTTTCAAAATATTAATAAAAAAACAAATGACAATTCCTTCTCACTCCTCTTTCTTCCTTCCTATTCACCATCAGATCTCACCAATGATGCTTCCACTTCCTCGTTTCTCTCCTTCCTTCCCAACGCTCCTCCGCCCCAGAGCCTCAACTGGCTCTTAGTAGCTCCAAGATCAATGACAATAATGGTGTAGAGATGCCGATGATGACGGTAGATTAGAGGGCGACACTGCCGTCAAAGGAGGCACGCTCTTGGCCAGATTGTTGCGCCTTCTTGTTGGGGGATTCGGTGTTGTTGGTTGTGTCTACAAGGATCAAATCAATGCCTTTCTAAGTTAGTTTTCCACTTTACATTGAAGGTAGGGTTTTGATTTGGGAGCAAATTCTTCCCATTTTCAAATGATTTTGTTGATCTGTGTTGTGTGAGAAATCTATGTAGAGGGAGAATATCTGAATGAGAAGAATTAAGATTGAATATTCTCGTTACTTTGGAAACTGTATAGAAGAAGACTATAAATAGGCTGTTAGCTAACTACCCAACCAATGGAAGTAATACACCTGTCACTCCGATAATAACAGGTAATAACCTCTTAACAGAATCTAACATTTAGTCAGCTAATCACTAAACTAACCACTAAACTAATTATACAATAGAATCTTTCATCGTAACAGCCCCCCACAAACTTAAAGTATCCACATTGGTTACTTTAAGTTTGTCTCGAAAGGTGCTAAAACTTGAGCTTGAAATAGCTTTAGTAAAGATGTCAGCCAATTGATCCACTGCAGGTACATGCCTCACTTCAACTTGTTTCCTTAAAACTTTTTCTCTCACAAAGTAGAGATCAAGTTCTATATGTTTTGTTCTGATGTGTAAAACTGGATTTGCAGACAAGTGTACAGTACTCAAGTTATCACACTAGATAACTGGCGTTTTTGAGTTTTCAATCTGCAATTCACTCAGCAAGGATTGAAGCCACATGATCTCAGCAACTACACTTGCCAAGATCATGTATTTAGCTTCTGTGGAGGATTTAGAATCTGTGTGCTGCTTTTTGGATTGCTAGGACACCAAATTAGGACCTAGGAACACACAAACCCAGAGGTTGGCCTTCTGTCCTCTATATTCAAGGCCCAGTTAGCATCACATAACCCTGTAACAGTCAGTTCTGAAGAAGAGCAAGGCTGCAAAAACAACCCATAGTCCAGTGTCCCTGCTAAATATCTCAAGATTCGCTTTAATATTTTCCAATGAGCTTCCAATGGATTCTGCATGTATTGGCCCACTTTATTTACTGAGAAGGAGATTTCAGGTCTGGTGATGGTGACGTATTGAAGTGCACCCACTACATTCCTGTAAAGTTGCACATTCTCAATTGGATCGCTACTATAGAAAGTAAGCTTTTGTCCAGTGGCCATGGGAGCTGATACACATTTAGCATATTGCATCTTTGTTTTGCATAACAAGTCTGTTACATACTTCTTCTGATACAAATGAATACCTCTCTCTGTCATTTTCACCTGAATGCCTAAGAAATAATCCACTTCTCCCAAATCCTTAAGTGCAAACAGAGAATTCAGTTTCTGAATCAGACTTTGCACAACACTTTGATCACTTCCTATCACTAGGATGTCATCTACATCAACCAGTACAAATAGTGACCACTCATAATTAAACTCAATGAATAGTGACTGATATGACTTGGCTGTGCTGAAACCAAAACTGACTAGTGACTGATAAAGTTTATCAAACCAAGCCCTTAGAGCCTGCTTCAAGCCATAGAGGGACTTGTTAAGTTTGCAAACCAAATCTGAGTGCTATGTATCCACAAAACCTTCAGGTTGAAGCATGAATACCTCTTTTTGAAGATCACCATTTAAGAAGGCATTGTTCACATCAAGCTGCCTTATAGGCACCCCTTGCTCAAGGCTAGAGTAAGAATCACTCTTTATACTCGTTTGTTGAACTACAGGACTCAAGGTTTCATTGAAATCAAACCCTAGAGTTTGATGAAAACCTTTGGCCACCAACCTTTCCTTATACTTGTTTATGCTTCCATTTGGATTCTCCTTCATTTTAAAAACCCATTTGCACCCAACTGCTTTTCTTCCCCCTGGTAACGGGACTAAGGTCCAAGCATTATTCCTCTGAAGAGCAAGAAATTCATTTGTCATTGCTTGCTTCCAGTGAGATGATTGCATTGCATCCGAGATAGATGAAGGTTCTTGAGTTGCCATGAAAACCTTTGGCTTGTGAATCCCATTTTTAGACCTAGTTACCATTGAATGCTTTTGTTTGGGTTGTGCTGCACCTGTGTTAATTGAAACTGTATCCTATACATTTTGAGATTGACGTGGAGTAGAAAAATGAGCATTTGAATCATTTGTGTCTACTTCAACATGACAAGTATTATCAATTTGAACAGATTGGTTATTTTCAGAAGCGGGAATAGTAGACACAAAAGTTGGTGACAGCACATCCAGAGAAGTATGCACAGAAGAAGTGGTAAGAGAGACGGTAGAATTAATTGTATCAGATTTAGCCAAAGGAAAAGTGAACTCATCAAATATAACATCCCTAGAGATGAAAATCGTTACCATTTGAGTCTAGACACTTATAGCCTTTGTGATTTAGACTGTATCCAAGAAAGGTCTAGGGTGTAGATCTAATATGAAGTTTGTGGTTGTTATAAGGTCTAATGTTAGGATAACATGTGCAACCAAAAACTTTTGAGTTGAGAATAGTCCGGCTAAGTCTGAAATAAAGTCTCAAGAGGTGTTTTGTTTTATAACAGAGGAGTAGGAAGCCTATTTATGAGAAAAACAGATGCCCTAAATGCTTCATCCCAAAATTTGAATGGTATTGAAGCTTGAGCTAGAAGAGTTGGACCGTTCTCAATAATGTGCCTATATTTCCTTTCTGCCACCTCATTTGGCTCATGTGTGTGAGGACATGAATATTTGTGTACTATCCCATTTGTCTGAACATAGTAAGTAAAGTTTCTATACTGACCACCTCAATCGGTTTGTAAGGATTTTATGGTGTATCCTAATTGGTTTTCAAATAAGGCTTTGAAATTGAGAAAGGTTTGGAAGGCCTCAAATTTATTTCTAAGTAAATACATCTAGGTAAACCTTGAAAAAGCATCTACAAAGTGAATATAGTATCGATAACCATCGGAAGAAATGGCAGGGGAAGGTCCCCAAAGATCAGAATGGACAAGTTCCAATGGTTTAGTATAGACAATTGTTGAGTTAGAAAAGGGAAACTTATGTATTTTGCCAAGGCAACAAGATCTACAAACAAATGTAGGATTTTTATTAACATTTGAGATATCACACTTTGACATAAAAGTTTTCACAACTGACTTAGAAGGATGACCTAACCTATTATGCCATAGATCAAACAGATTGGGCTTATTGACAGTAGGGAAATTACCACAATGGCTAGAACTAGTGTTTGCTACAACTACATGAATGGAAGGACAAACATTTGTAAAACATGAACCATTGGAATTGTTGACAGAAGACTGTGAGGAGCTTTTCCTGAGATTGATTTTGACTGTTGTTAAAAACATACAAGCCATCTTTAAGATGCCCCTCCAAAAGAACCACCTTGGTTTTGAGATCCTTGACAAAACAAGTAGTGGGGTGAAACTCAAAATAAACCAGTTTATCTTGTGCAAACTTGGAAACACTTAGCAAATTTTTGCGAATTTCAGGGACATGTAACAATTGTTTTAGAGATAATGTTTTGGAGGATAAAAATGGTGAAGTAAATTCAGAATGACCAATATGCTTTATAGAAAGTCCCTTACCATTTCCTATATGCACCTGATCAGATCCAAAGAATTCAGCTTTAGTCATCAGATTGGTTGAGTCAGAGGTAATGTGATTAATTGCTCCAGAGTCTGGAAACCATTCTACATCAGTCATCTCCTTAAGATAGTACTAGTAAGACTCGCTAATAGACTCAGGAGTAGCAATCATAGCTGCCAACTATGAAGATTCAGGACAGTAGAGTTAAGCAACATTTCCTTGCAGTGAATGTTGATTCTAAATCTGAGTGGGTCCTGTAAACGACCTGTCAAATCTGTAGTAGCATTGCAGTGCAACATGACCAGGCCTGAAACAAATTTGACAGAAGGGTTTCTTGCCAAATGGATTGAACCTATAAGAACCGGTTGATAACCCTTTTCCCATATAACCTCATATGTGAGAGAAATTCCCAGGGCCATGAGAGTTGTTTTGGAAGCCCCCAAAACCATGAGAATTCCCTTGTGAACTAGAAGGATAGTGGAAAGTACTCGATCAACTGCTAGAACCCCCAAAATGAGAATCATTGAAACCTCCACTGCTAGAACTACCAGAGAACCTCTGACCACTGGAACGAGGATTTCCAGTCATGGCAACATTAGCCAAGATGGGAATTCCATTATTGAACCTATGATTTTTCTCAATCCTAGCTTCTTGTGCTAGAAGTAGTGCCTCAATTTCGTCAACAGAAATTTCTTTAGTTCTCACACTCATGGTAGGCATAAAAACATAATACTCAAGAGGCAGACCATCGAATATAGCATCAATATGATCTTTAGTAGTTAATTGCTGTCCAACTAAAGCAAGCGAATCAACTAGATTTCGTATCTTTAACAAGTACGTAGTCATAGACACATAATCTTTCCTGGTATTTTGCAATTAAGACTTGAATTGATTTTCTTTGCCTAGATCTGAGAGGCAAAGAATACGTTGAGTGTGTGCTAGACTTGAGTTAAAGTCTTACAATTCACCAGATGAGAAAAAATATCATTCGACATTGAAGCAAGCAGCCAGGAATCAATCAGTTGATCCTGTTGTTCCCATTCTTGAAAGGCTAGATTAACACGACCTAAAACAGCATCTTGAGGAGAAAAAAACTTCGATGGTGGATCAACAGAACTAGAAAGAAAATCTTGAAGATGATTCCCCTTGATTGTAGCAAGAATCTGTCGATGCCAAATCAGAAAATTATTGTTGTCCAATTTGGACGAAACAGAGTCAGAAAAAGTAACAAGAGCTAATTTCGTAGCAGAAGCAGAAGGAGTTTGAAGAATGATCTCCCATGGCGATCATCGACAAAGAATTCTGATCACCAGCAGAAAAGAAACTTCGATCTCTTTCAAGAACTCCGATCTCCGGAAAAGAACTTTGATCGCAGATCGTCACTGCTCTGATACTATGTGAGAAATCCATGTAGAGAGAAAATACCTGAATGAGAAGAAAGAAGACTGAATATTCTCATTACTTGGAAATTGTACAGAAGAATACTAAAAATTGTCCGTTAGCTAACTACCCAACCAATGGAAGTAAGACACTCGTCACTCCGATAATAACAGGTAACAACCTTCTAGCAGAATCTAATAGTTAGTCAGCTAATCACTACACTAACCACTAAAGTAATTATGCAATAAAATCTTTCATCTTTAACATGTTGTAACTCTTGTTTTTCATTGCAAAAGTTTGTGGATATTTGGATATTATTCTGGGTATGAACTGCTTAATGATACTTGGAATTTTGATTTGTTTGTGGCAGTATAGAGTTGAAGTATGTTTTTGATAATTTGTCCTTTTCATCTACCAATTTGAAATTCCAATAATGAAATGTTTTGGTGAAAAGTAGAATTGTAATATTTTAGATGTTAACTAAACAAAACTATAGTTCTTAAAAAAAAAAAAAAAAAAACACTGTAGAGTAATTCATTATAGTTCCGCCCCCCCCCCCCCCCCCTTTCTTAAAGCAAAGGTATGGAAACAATACAAATTAGTGTAAATAGTTAATCCCAATTTATTCCCTTTTTTGAATTTAAATTCTTAATAAATGATTATTGTGTGCTATCTTAATTTTTTAATTCGTAGGTATCATCATTAAAGCACTTTTATTTAACCTTTAATGATATGACCGTTGAAGTTATAGACGGAATTGGATGGAGGGGGCAGATTGAATGGTTTTGTGTATTTCAGGAGGCATGATGAATGGTTTTGATCATCCAGGGGGTAAAGTGAAATAGGATACATACTTCGGGGGGTATTCTTGAAATTAATTCTAAACAAAATCCTAACAACTCTTTCTAATTCACTGAAACTCCCCCTCAAGTTGGTGCATGGACATGTATCATCCCTAACTTGCTAGCTTGGAACTCAAATGCTTGTCAAGTCCCTTAGTTAGAATATCTGCAATCTACTTTGTAGTTGGAACAAATGGTGTACAAATAATACCCTCTTCGAGTTTCTCCTTTGTAAAGTCCATGTCGATCTCAGTGTGTTTTGTCTTGTCATGTTGAATTGGATTGTGTGCAATACTAATTGCCGCCTTGTTATCACAGTATACTTTCATAGGAAAATTTTTAGGCCTTTTAAGCTCATCGAGAACTCTTTTCAACCACTGCACCTCACAAACTCCCTGTGCCATCGATTAGTACTTAGCTTCTACTCTGCTCCAGGCTACCACACTTTGCTTCATGCTTCTCCAAGTAACTAAGTTGCCCCATAGGAATGTGCAGTATCTGGACATTGATCTTCTGTCCATGATTGATCCTAATCAGTCCGCGTCAGTGTACACTTCGATTCCTCTTTGCTCGTTCTTTTTGAAGAATAGCCCTTTTCCTGGGGTACTCTTTAGATACCATAGGATCCATATGGAGAGTGCATGAACTGGCTAACCACGCTCACTACGAAAGCAATATTTGGTTGAGTGTGGGACAAGTAAATCAACTTGCCAACTAATCTTTGGTACATACTTGTGTCCACCGGAACGCCTCCTTTAACTTCTCCAAGTTTGGAGTTGAACTCCATGGGTGTGTTAGACGGTCTATATCTACTCATCCCAGTTTCTTCCAAATGATCCAGGGTATGTTTAAGTTGTGATACAACAATGCCTTTCTTAGATCTTGCAACCTCCATCCCAAGGAAGTATCGTAATTGTCCCAGATCTTTAATCTCAAACTCAGAGGCTGAACGTTGCTTCAATCTGCTCATCTCTTCCAAGTCATTTCCTGTCAGAATTATATCATCCACGTAAACTATCAAAACTGAAATCTTGCCTTCAGTGAACTCCTCATGAACTAAGTATGATCCGCTTGTCCTTGGCTATAACCTTGACTCTTAATGAACCTTGTGAACCTCTCAAACCAGGCTCTAGGTGACTGTTGGAGTCCATATAAGGACTTTTTTAACCTGCACACCTTAGATCCAAACTTCTCAATGAAACCTAGTGGAGCATTCATGTACACTTCCTATGTTAACTCTCCATTAAGGAACGCATTCTTCACATCTAGCTGGTGTAGAGGCCAATCAAGATTCACTGCAATAGGCAAGAGTACTAGTATAGGGTTTAGTTTTGCCACTGGAGAAAATGTCTCTGAATAGTCAATGCCATAGGTCTGAGTAAAGCCTTTAGCCACTAGCCGAGCCTTGTATCTCTCCAAAGAGCCATCTAAGTTGTACCCTGAGGCAGGTCTACCTTTTCCAAGTAGCATTCTTTTTCAGAGCTCTCATAAAAAGCTTCCTTCCACTCAAAAACATTTAGAGCCTCCTGTACATTGTTTGGAATGGCTACACTAGACACTTGTGAAATAAATGCACGAAAGGAGGATGATGCATTTTAGTACAAGACCCAGTGCCTTTCCTTGGAGCAATTGGAACATTTGGACTGTCGAAGTGGACTCGAAGAGTTTGACTCAGAAATACCTGGAGATTTATTGGACTCATGATCTAACTCTTGGTTGGATTCTTGGCAGTGCTGCAAGCTGGTAATCTTCTCCCTTTGTCAACAGTTTTGCTTGGATACACAAGGCCCTTGTACCTGTTTTTTCATGATTGTGACCGTGTGATGGCATTATTGAAGGCAGGCCATTAGTTTTAGCATCTAATACATTTGTTTCACCAGAATTTGTGTTTCTATTTTGGACTTCTCTCACCTCATTTTTGTCTTCACAGGTTTTGGATAAATGATCAACACAAACATTGTTTTGAACAAACTGAATGATTAAATCCAAATTAGTTAGAAACGAATCTTCACCATTGCTCTCCCCCTGAAGATGAGAACTGGTGTAGCAAGGCTTTCCTTCAAACAAAGTGACATCCATGGGCACAAACATTTTTCACAAAATTAGATTAAAACATTTATACCCCTTTATGGTCAACAAAAATGCATTTAGCCTTTGGATCAAGTTTTGCACATTTAGGATCATGATTATGAACGAAGGTAGTACTACCAAAATTTGCAAAGGAACGTCATTAGAGAGTCTGGAATTGGGAAAACAATTCTTGAAAACGTTCATGGGAGTTTTAAATTTCAAAATTCTTGTTGGCATCCCATCGATTAAATTAGTGGCTGTAAGGACCGCTTCATCCCAGAGATAAATTGGAACCTTAGTAGAAAAACTTAAGGCTTGATCAACTTCTAGGAGTTTATTCTTCCTTTCAGTCAGCGTCAACTTATTTTGGTTACAGAGTGTCAATGTCAGTAGCCACAGTCCTGAATCTAGTGTCAGATATCTGAGTTCATGTTTGAAATTGAGGGAATTTAGATGTTGCCCTTCTGTACAGACTCAATCTTTATATTTCATTGTTTTCATGTGACTGGCCGGCAGCTCAAGCAATAAAAAAGAAACTTGAAAAGCTCAAGGAAAAAATAACATAAACTTATTTTTGACCGGTGATCGGTATTTAAATGCAGGTTTCCCTGAGCAACTCAAAATGTAATCTTACATATTTTCCTGCTTTTTAATAGTTGGCTGATGTTTGGTCATGTGGAGTGACTCTCTATGTGATGCTGGTTGGGGCTTACCCTTTTGAAGACCAAGATGATCCCAAGAATTTCAGAAAAACTATTCAGGTAATTCACCTTTTTTTTTTTTTTTAAATGCATTTTGTTTTCATTTACCTTGGTTCTAATAGGTATGTTCTCTCATGATTCTGCAGCGAATAATGGCTGTTCATTACAAAATCCCTGACTATGTTCACATATCTCAAGATTGTAGGCATCTTCTTGCTCTCATATTTGTTGCAAACCCATCTAGGGTAAGTATCTTCATATATCAACACTGTACATAAAGTCTTTACTTGGGATTTAGAAAATGTTTTTTGAAATTCTTTGATTTTCCGCATGGTTGATGTGTATTTTGGCCTCTTACGGCAAAACCACGTTACATATCTCCCAAAGTTAAAACTCTTATCAGTGTCTCATCTTTTATAAATGAGATAGCATATCATGCATATTGGTCAGAATCATCAAAAATACATGGAGTGATGTTCTTATCTTATTGATAAATGGCATGGAACCTGCTGCTTTCTTTTTTTTTTTTTTTTTTTTTTTGGGGTTTTAGATTTTTGATTCACCAGTTTGTACACTTTCTGTGGGAGACACATTTTCCAACTATCTTACCTTTCGTTTGACTCTCAGGTCAGGACCTAAAATTTTCATATCAATTTTTGTCCCTTTCTGAAAATTCAATGAAAATTATGAGTAGTTTTTGAAAAGTCAACCAACTTAAACCTGAAAATTCCATTTCAAACCGGTGTTCTAAACGGAAGCTTAATTAGTGAGGCAGAACAGTAGCTTAAAATGTGTATTATGTGAAGGTGTCTCAGATATGAGTGAATCTGGATTCAGTAATCAGGTACCTTTATTTTGTTTTTGGCACAAGTGACTTGCACTACGGTGATATTGAGACGTTGATCTTCAAACTTTGCTTGATTTGGCAGAGGATTTCAATTAAAGAAATCAAGAAACACCCATGGTTCTTAAAGAATTTACCAAGGGAATTGACAGATTCAGCTCAAGCCATCTATTACCAGAGGGAAAATCCAAGCTTCTCTCTCCAAAGCGTGGATGAGATCATGAAGATTGTCGGGGAGGCAAGAACCCCACCTCCAGTATCAAAGCCTGTACGGGGCTTTGGTTGGGGAACAGAAGAAGACGACGAAGACAAGGATGCAAATGATGAAGTTGAAAAAGAAGAGGAAGAAGAAGAAGACGAAGAGGACGAGTATGACAAAAGGGTCAAAGAGGTTCGTGCAAGTGGAGAATTCCAAATAAGTTAGTCTGCATCTTCCAATGTCGAAGTTATTTTTATGTATTTAAAGTCTCAATAGTGATATCACTTATTTGTGTGTGATTCGGACAATAAGTCGTATATAAATGTCTGCAATGTTGGAACCCTGCGTTGCCCTATGCATGTATTTCACTAGTTATCTAACTCAGTTTAGAGGGTTGTCTTGTTAGTGAAAGCTAAAGTGTGTCACTATTATTTCTTTTCTGCAGTAAATCTTGTAAAATGAAACTCGCTAGTTTGTGCTTAATCAACCCGGGAGTTGGCATTTCTCAGTAACTGTACACATGCAACTAGTTACTCCGTTTGAATTCACTGATTAATTGGTCGTTTTTGCTAAAAATACAGTTAGAGGAGAGGACACAGAACAACTAGGATATGAGAGTTTAGGATTGAGTACCATGATCTTGAATTCTAACGCTTAGCCCGCGGAGCGGAACGGAGCCGAATGGAGTGAAGAGTCATGTGGAAGACATTGTTTCTTTGAGTGGTTCCATTGATCACGAAATGCCGTTGTACCTCTTTCATTCTCCCCTGCAATTTCAGGCACAGCGTCGTGGAAATCCCCGTAAATATGTCTTTGATGTTTGGTATATCCTTAACCTTAATCTCCACGGAAAGTAATTTCCAATTCAAGACGTCACTAAAAGGCGGAATGTAACCATCATTGATGAGCACCGGCACACACCGTGAAAATGGCCTCCACCGCTTGTGTGCTTGCCACTTTGTAGCCACTGGGACAGATGCAGAACTTGCTGCTCTTCATCCTTTCTTCGTAGGACATGCCAGCAGGCAATTCCCTGTAAACTTGGACGTCTCGGTCTTTGTTCTTCCATTGTTTTAGAAGCAAGTACCTTATGTGGACATGCCGCTGGCCGGCAAAGAAAGCCAGAATGGACCGAGCAAAACGAGAGTGTCCGCCTAGGGTTGTTGTATATTGATTTTGTGGAATGACGCATCTTTGAAAGGTTTAAATTGTTCAGAAGTACTTGCAATGTACAAAACTCTGATAGTTGTGAAAATAAGGCACAAAAGATGTTGTAAGTGGTCCCTGCATTGTTAACATGCACACATACGTCAGTGAACCGAGTCCAAAGGAAGAGTTCCAGAATATAGAGTTCAAACGTAGCAATTTGTTGAAGCTAGGTTACCCAATCATGGCAAGAGAGCATGAAGTGGTCGGCATTATGACTTTGATTGCAGAAGGGATGAGCTTGGGCAATGAGATTCATGTCGTCAAGGACCACTCGTTGCATGCGATTCCTGTTGTGTAAAAGAAACATGACCATTTTAGCCATGCTAAACGGTTAAAAGAAGATGACAGCCCTTTTGAGGTCTGTTGTGTGAAACAGCTTCACTTTCTCCATCTCGTGTTAGAACCTTCCCTAGGTTGAATATATGGTTCTGGTTGGTCCATCATGGAATAATGGAGGCTCTCCTTCTTCGTGCACATATTCAATAACTTCTCCATGTCTAAGTAACTCCTACGTACATGTTTAAAAAAAAAAATGAAACAAATAAACAACAAACAATGGTTGATGTTCAAAACACATACATTTTGCATTTAATATAACTATTTTTGTGAAATTTCTTCTCCATAAAAACACATACATTTTTAAATTTGCATTTAAACCCATAACTTTGCATATATCAGTGCAAATGAGATGATTTTTTTTTTTAAATTTGCATAGAATTTCGAGACGATCAAAATAAGCTGTATATTGAGTTTTTTTTTTTTCCGAACACATTTCAAGTTTTTACATTTTTTTAATTCCAGCAATTCAAACGCCTCAACAAACTCACAATTCAATTCAAACCCAAACTCTACAATCCAAACATTAACACCAAACACATGCTAAGACCAGTAATAATATTAAAATGCTCCCATCTGGCCCCAGTCCAGTTCCGCAAGCTTGATGGAAGGTACCAGCCGCCGGATGTCTCAAGCTTAATGTCGATGCAGGGCTAAAGGTGGTAGGTTCATTTGTTGGTGTTGTGGGCTGGTGAGAGATTCAAACGAAGTCATTATTGCATGCTTTGCTAAAAAATTGGCGGGGTTTTTTCCTCCGTTTCTCTGTATGTTGTTGAGTGTTTGGCTCTTCGAGAAGGTTTGGAATTCGCCATAACGTGTGGACTACAAATCTCTGTTGTTGAAACTGTTAAGGATAATTAGTCAGCTATTAGTTAGGCAGTTAATATTTTGTTAGAAGGTTATTAACTGTTGTACAGGTGTCATTAAGGGATTGGCTGTGCAATCATATTAGTTAGTCTGTTAGAAAAGTCAATTAGCTATTTATAGCTTGTAAATAGCCACTTTATCAATTAATAAAAAGTTTTCCATTTTACACAAATCTCTCTTTCTTCTTTCGATTCCTCTGTTTCTTTCATTTTCTTTACATGGTATCAGAGCCATAACGGCTTGTATCGGAGATCTCGTCGGAGTTTCTGCTGGAAAACGCCATGGATGATTCTTCTTTAGCTTCTCTCTTCATTTCTGTTTCTTTCACACATCCGATTGCTTTAAAATTGGATAATGATAATTTTCTCATTTGGCGAAAACAAGTTCTTGCTACAATTCGAGGGTTTCGTCTTCAACATTTTCTTTCTGGTTCAACGGCTTCTCCATTGCTGTATAGATCTCGCGATGATGAAGCAAATGGAATCATTAATCCAGATTATCTGGACTAGGAGTAGCAAGATCAACTCATCATGTCGTGGCTTCTCGCTTCAATGACAAATTCGGTTCTTTCTCGAATGGTTAACGACGAAACCTCTTTCCAGATCTGGAACACTTTAGAGGTTTGCTTTGCTCAGCAGGTTAGGGCAAATGTCAAGCAGTACAAAGATCAACTCCAGAATGTTCGTAAGGGCTCTCTTTCCATCAATGATTTCCTACTCAAAGTTAGGGGAATTGTTGATATGTTAGGCTTAATTGGTCATTCAGTTTCCACTAAAGATCACATTGATGCAATCTTGGATGGTTTGCCCTCTGAGTATGAAACATTTACAGTGTCTGTAAACACAAGATCTGATCCATATTCTATTGATGAAATTGAGTCTCTTCTTCTTGCTCAAGAGGCTCGAATCGAAAGGATCAATAAACCTCTCGATCTAGATGCTCAAAGTATGGCCAATCTTGCTCAGTTCAAGAAAAGATCATTTCCTTCCCACAACAACTCAGGTGGCTTTCCAGTTGGTTTTCCTGGTGTCTACAACAACTTCAGAGGACCTCCAAATAGAGGTCGTGGTTTCTTTAAGTCACGTGGCGGCTTCTCAAATGGGTTTTCTAATCGAGGACGAGGTTTTGGAAATTTTTCCCAATTTTCCAAACCTCTTATGGGAACAAATACAGGCAAACCAGTATGTCAATTGTGCAACAAGGTTGGGCATGAAGCTTTACAGTGATACTATCGCTTTGATGCCTCATTCATTGGACCATATCAGCTGCAGGGGCAGGGTCCAATTCAAGGCAATCTTCATGAGTTTAACACTGATCAAGGTGGATGTCAATCTGATTATTTTGCCGACGATTCTGAGGGAAATTGGCAAACCACTCAACTAGCCTCTATGCTGGCTACACCAGAATGTGTTCATGATTCAAATTAGTATCCAGACTCTGGTGCCACCAATCATCTTACAGCTGATCCAGCCAATCTGATGCATAAGGTAGATTATTTTGGGCCAGAACAAGTACACATGGGAAATAGTAAGGGTTTACAAATCAAAAGTGTTGGTCACTCAGTTTTTCATTCTCCCTTTACTCCAAAATTGTTGTCTCTAAGTCAGCTTTTACATGTTCCAAGCATCACCAAAAATCTTATGTCTGTTTCAAAATTTGCCAATGATAATTATGTTTATTTTGAATTTCACCCCAAATGCTGTTTTGTCAAGGACCAGGTTTCCCACAAGACTCTGCTGGAAGGGAAACTTAAAGGAGGTCTCTATGTCTTTGACAACACTCAAATCAATCTCCTCAAATCTGAGTTTGGAACTTCCTGTCACCTGTTCAAGTCTGAAAATTGCTCTAAGTCCACCAGCAGTAACTCATCATCGAGTCCTATTGTCTTCAACACTGTCACTACTACTTCTACTCATTCTGAAAAATCCAATAATTCATTATACACTTTATGGCATAATAGGTTAGGACACCCTTATGAGAAATTGGTCTGTTATGTTCTCAAAAATTGTAATCTTGAGTATGTCAATAAAGATGCCTTTTCTGTTTGTCAAGCATGTTGTATGGGTAAACTTCATAAACTACCTTTTTCTAGATCCACCACAGTTTATAATGAGCCTTTGCAACTTGTTCATTCTGATTTATGGGGTGCCTCTCTTGTTCTTTTAGCCCATGGTTATAAATACTACATTCACTTTGTTGATCAATACTCCAGATTTACCTGGGTGTATTTGTTAAGACAGAAATCTGATGCCTTTGCTGCCTTTCTCAATTTTAAAACACATGTGGAGTTACAGTTAGGATTCAAATTGAAAGGTATTCAAACTGATTGGGGGGGGGGGGTGAATTTAGAGCATCCACTGATTTTCTCTTTTCTAATGGCATTACACATAGAACCTCCTGTCTACACACACATGAACAAAATGGAATGGTTGAGAGAAAACATAGACACATTGTTGAGATTGGCTTAACTTTGTTAGCTCAGTCTTCCATGCCATTCAAGTATTGGGATGAAGCTTTTAGAACCTCAGTCTTTCTTATCAACTATCTTCCCACACCATTGTTTAATCATAAAACTCCCTTAGAAGTACTTTTTCACAAACAACCTGACTATTCTCAACTTAGGGTACTTGGTTGTGCATGTTATCGAAATATTCGTCCCTACAACAACCAAAAATTTCAATTCAAATCCAAACCCTGCATTTTCTTAGGTTATAGTTTGAATCACAAGGGGTATAAATGTCTTGATGCATCTGGTAGAATTTTCATTTCCAGGGATGTTATATTTGATGAGTTTCATTTTCCTTTCACCAAAACAAATACAGGTCTCTCTTCCTCTTCTTCTTTTTTCACACCAAATGATTGTCTCTCTAATCCATCACAGGTTGCTGCTCTTCCTAAAACTCAAATTTGTCCAACTTCTTCTCACCTATCCAAGTCAACTTCTCCATCTTCAGAGTCAAACTCGCTTCCCAGTGTCAGGCCAGATCCCACTGATCTTGCCACTCCACTTGTCACTGATAACCAATTACTTCTATCTGTAAATCCTACTAACACTTCCACTGCTAATGTTCAAAACTCAAATATTTTGTCTAGTATGCAGGTACAAAATGGTCATTCTATGATCACACATGCCAAGAATAGAATCAGGAAGCCAAAGGTTTTTCTTACAACTTCTGAACCTACCACTGTTGATGAGGCTTTGCAAAGTGAATGTTGGAAATAGGCTATGAATGATGAATACCAAGCTTTAATGAAGAATGGAACCTGGAGTCTTGTTTCTCTCCCACCTGGCAGGAAAGCTATTGGCTGCAAATGGGTGTTTCGAGTCAAGGAAAACGCTGATGGAACCATCAACAAGTATAAGGCCAGGTTGGTTGCAAAAGGATTTCACCAGGTTGCTGGCTGTGATTTTTCAAAAACCTTTAGTCCAGTGTTCAAACCTACAACTATCAGAACTGTTCTAACCATAGCCTTGAGCAAGCAATGGTCAATAAGGCAATTAGATGTTAATAATGCCTTCCTTAATGGAATTCTGCAAGAAGAGGTCTATATGGAGCAGCCAATTGGTTTTAAAGAAGATGCTACAAATTCTCAGCTTATTTGCAAACTACACAAGTCCTTGTATGGACTTAAACAAGCCCCACGAGCCTGGTTTGAAAAGTTTCACTCAGCTCTAGCAGGTCTCGGTTTCACTTCAGCCAAAACAGATCAATCCTTATTCACTCAAGTCACAGATAAATTTTTTGTCTTTATATTGGTCTATGTAAATGATATCATAATTACTGGGAGTGATGTTACTATTGTTCAAAGTATCATTGCAAAGACTTGGGAGAGCTCGACTATTTTCTTGGGCTACAAGTTAAGAAAACAGCTGCTGGAGGTCTTCATCTCTCTCAGACAAAATATGTTACAGACTTACTCTGCAAAGCCAAAATGCAGCTTTCCAAAAGTGTCTCTACTCCAATGACAACAGGAGAAAAATTGATTAGTCATGGGAGTGAACCAGTCAGAGATGCTAAGTTGTACAGGAGTATTGTTGGTGCACTTCAGTATGTCACCATCACAAGACCAGAATTAGCCTTTTCTGTCAACAAAGTCTGTCAGTTCATGCAAGATCCCTTGGAACTTCACTGGAAAGCTGTAAAAAGGATTCTCAGATACTTGTCAGGGACTTTTGACTTTGGTTTAGAGCTCAAAGCAGTACCAATTGAAGACTTAAATCTTGTTGGCTTTAGTGATGTAGACTGGGCATCAGATCCAAATGACAAGAGATCAACATCTGGGTTTTGTGTTTATTTTGGCAACAATCTGATTTCTTGGAGCTCAAAGAAACAACACACTGTTTCTCGATCATCAACAGAAGCTGAGTATCAAAGTCTAGCTGCTTTAGTTGCTGAAATCACCTGGATCAAGTCATTACTTTTTGAATTACAGGTTCCCATTCTTAAAACACCAATCATTTGGTGTGACAATCTTAGTACTGTAATGATCTCTGCAAATCTTGTTTTACATGCGAGGACTAAACACATAGAAATTGACCTGTACTTTGTTCGAGAGAAAGTTTTGCAGAAGCAGATTGAAGTTAAACATGTGCCAACAGTGGATTAGATAGCTGATATTTTCACCAAGGCAAATTCTAGTTCACGGTTTGTTTTTATGCGAAGCAAACTCAAAGTAGAAAGCTTTTCTACTATGAGTTTGAGGGAGGTTGTTAATGATAATTAGTCAGCTATTAGTTAGGTAGTTAATATTTTGTTATAAGGTTATTAACTGTTGTACAGGTGTCATTAAGGGATTGGCTGTGCAATCATATTAGTTAGTTTGTTAGAAAAGTCAATTAGCTATTTATAGCTTGTAAATAGCCACTTTACCAATTAATGAAAAGTTTTCCATTTTACACAAATCTCTCTTTCTTCTTTCAATTCCTCTGTTTCTTTCATTTTCTTTACAGTAACAGATTCTCTCTCAGTAGTCCAAGCTGTGTATTCTTTGGAGACTTTTGATGATGCTAAACTTATTATTTCTAATATCTGAAAGGGTTTGAATCAAGTTACTGGTGGTATTCTTTGTTGTCATATTCCTTGTAGTGATAATATGATAACCCATCTGTTAGCCAATTTTATTTTTACCTCTTTTGGTACCCCGGTGTATTGGAGGAGTTCTTTTAGCTGATTTGATCTCTTAATAAAATCCAAACTTTCCTCAAAAAAGAAAAAGAAAAAGAAAATCTTATAAGGGAGAAAGAAGATTTAGAAGTCCAAATTATAGGCCGGCCTACGAATTCCTATATTTCGCAATTGCATTGAATTGGAAGGAGTGGTTTTACATTAATAAAGGATTAAAATTTTGGTAATCTAAAGTGTTAGATGATTACGGATTGCCCCCTAATTTATAACACTCAATCCGTGAACATTTCTCCTTCTATTTTTCTGAAAAAAAAAATTATAATAAAAATAATAACAACAGAAAACTTTACGTGCAATTACATAATTTGTCCTAGATCATTTGACACAAGTAGCCTATTCTTACTTAATAACTTCAAGAAGATTTTGTAATTTATCCTAGATCTTTAAATAAAAGTAATTTATCTTCATCTAAAATCTTGAAGGAAACTTTGAAGTTAATCATTTTTTTTTTTTGAATGGAAGTACTTTATGATACCTTGAATTTGAATGTATCTATGGAATCGATTATCTATTGACGTCGAGTTTTCAAGAACTGCAAAGTATTATCCACGCCTTGTTGGAATTAGCGAAAGAAGTGGCAAGGGTAGAAGAAAGGGCAACAAAGGCTATTTCAATAGCGACATCCAAAATGCCTCTTACGAACTCAAGCCCGCCCCCAAAGCTAACACCCATTGACCTAATATCATTTTGGTTAGGTGTCTATGACAAAGAGATTAAGAAATAGAACCATCTGATTTGCCCCTCCAATGAGCATTCTCGTCGCCTCAAATGCATAGATGACTGTGGGAACGAGTAAAAGGTTCGCTAGGTTCCCAATTTTAGTGGAATTCTTGCCAGATTTAAACCAACAAGTGCTCTCTGAACCAGGCTAGATAGTCTACATTCATTCGGGAAGGTACTACTAATGGGTTGAAGACCATATCAACAGGTCTTCCATCTTCTAAATAAGGCATATCTTGTCGAGATTCAAATCAAGATTTATTCGGTTTTGACTCAAATTGTTTCTTTTCGACAGAAATCAATAAAAACGTAGAGGTCTTGACTTATTATAAATGCTAAGAACTTTCTTACATCACCTCCTCTAGTCCCATTAGTCGGATTGTTAGTGTGGATGATTTGGAAGAGATAATTGAAGGACATTTATGGTTAGGTTCAAGATATAAAAGGGAAATAAATGCGCTCTGTTTTTCCATTCGCTTGTCTGTGAATTTTACAACAACTGATTCCGGTGAAGTGAAAGAAAAATGGCACACGGACAGCACTCGAGCTGCATTACTAAAAAATGGCTGATTTCAATGATCTTTTTTATTATGTATTTTTACCCGAAGTGATAAACTGATCCATTGACCCTTTCTTTTCAGGTGGAGCCTAGCAGCAATACGAAAAAAGAGCTTACGTAACCTAGAGACTACTTCAATGTAAATAGACGTCCCATTTTTTCTTATTTGGTTTAAGACCTCCATGCGTAAAATAGAGATTGACATGAAGACTCGGGTCAATCTCTATTTTACAAAAGCCATTCTATTTAGCGTGGGGAATGGAATTGCGGCTCAACCTTTGCCCTTGCTCAATTAATGATCCTCACAATGAATCAACTTTGCTTTTGTTGCAAAGCTCGCAGTCTTCCCCCAATTCTCCCACGAGTGAAGGCATGTCAAGTTGGTTTATTATATCTAAAAGATGGACAATTAAACCTATTTCTCGATTCAATAGAAGCTCAAAGGATCCTCAGACATATATCAAATGGAATAGATATGGAAAATTTTTTACACAATTTGGATCGATATTCAATTTTAGATTCAAATTCAAGAATCATTTCGAATGGGTGTAAGCCTCGCTGCTCAGAAACACCCAAGCATGCTCTATCAGATAGCTGGCCGCATTCGATCAACTCTCCATCATCTTTCTTTGTTCCACAATAGAGAATTATTTGATTTTAAATTTCTTTTAAAAGAACTAACTCACAAAAAATTTGAAAGGATCTTTTCATCTGCAAAGAATTATCGATGTGAAAACACAAATAGTGGACATTCCTGACACAGGAGTTTCGCCTGGCAGGCATTCGCCCCCATACATGATCTCCCCTTGCCTTGAAAGAAGCTAGCCGGTAGAAGATTTCCTAAGTAGCAAAATATAGGAAATCCATATTGCATATCTTAGCCGTTTTTGTTAAAAATGACCACTTCAATTTTTCTATTCAAATGAAATTAGTTTGACCTTTTTTAGGCGGATTTAACACTCTCCATGAATGTTTGGTAATAAGAGATCAGCTTGTTATTCCTAAAGTAACTTTTATCTATGGAGCAACGGCCCTTCAACTCGGTACCATCAGATTACTAAGGCCTTGTCCTCTTACTCTAAAAGAAAAATAAAATTTTTGTTTATCAAGGGTTTGAATCCCTCTCCCAAATCTAGAGCTGTCCAAGAAAGGATAGCAAGCAAACCACGAAGAAAAGAAAGACTCGGATGGAAAAAGGGAAAAAGAACTCACTCAAGTTTTTTTTTTTCCCCCCATATTTCAAATACTTTGGAGGTTTTATGTATAGATTGATGATTATATTGCCTTCTATACTCTGGAATTTAGCTTGAGACCTCTCAAAATACTCCATAATACGGCATTTTTTTGAGAAAGACGATTCACCTCGGTCCGGCCAGAACCACTTTGCAACTTGTGACGGTCCGTACATAACAGAAAGGGTGTGGTTTCTTTTTTTTGGTCAAATGTGCGGCAAGTGTGGGCCACTATGGAAAAAAAAAAGTCACGAAAGATAGTATATGAGTAAAGCTAGGGACATGTTTGGTGTCTTACATCATATGAGATAACTCACTATATTATTTGTCATTTGATAAGAGGTAGGATCCATCTTATTAATTAAAAAAATAAAACAACTTTATTTTTTTTATTCACGTAATGTATTGAGAGATATCAGAGGTGTTCTTTAGCTTTATTCTTAATATATATAAGATCCAAAAGACAAAAATCATTTTCAATGCTTCTGAAAGTTGCGTGGAAGGGGGTTCAAGGGGTGGGTCACCAACGCATGGTCCCCAATCACATGGTAGGAACGGGGATCCTTCAACTTTCTCTCCTTCTTGTGGAAGGATTGTGGGAATGGGATCCACGCAAATTTTTTTTCAACATTGGATTAGAATAATTGTACTGCATTTTGGATGTTATTAAAAAATAAAAAATTAATAACTTCTAGGGGAAGGGGTGGATGGAGCTATTGAGTGTGCCCAATCCAAGAATAGTCATCATTGATAAAAATTCATCATGTTAAAAAAAAAAAAAAATCAAGGGTATTATTTTGTGATCAAAATTAAGTGTTTGATCGAGAAAAATATATATTTATGTATTGTATATAATAATCTATTGACACGATAATGCAGAATTTCAAAATGAACGGTATATTTTATAAATTAAAACAAAATATATGATATAAAAGATAAATGATACGTAATTTAGTTTCTTTTAAAGGGTGTTTTTTTTTTTGGGTCAAAATTAAGTGTGTATAAATGGTTTTTTTTTTTTTTTTCCTGCTGGTTGATTGATATAATACTAATTTATATACTAAATTAGTATTTAGATGAAAAAAGTGCTCTCCAATGTAATATTAAATTAGTGTGCTAGTGGTAAATTTTAGTATTTAGATGAAAAAAGTGCTCTCCAATGTAATATTACCTTTTATGTCAAATTTGTCAATGCTAAACTTTAAGGCAAATTTCTCACAATTTAGAGCTTGTGTTAAATTTCACTTTTGATTATTATTGATTGTTATCTTATGTAATTAATTATTACAACATTTATTATTATTATTTTTTATTTAAATACTTAAAATTCACTTTTATAACTTTTAAAACACAATCATAATGACAAAAGGTAGAAATAATATTAAAAATAGTACAATACAGTGAATGATTAAGTAATATAATGCTATATTTCACATTATTTTATAACAAATATAACATTGATATACACAAATATATTGGAGATGTCTTGGACTCTCACCGAAGGGAGATTCAGCTGGGATTGAGCACATCGAATAGCTCCATCCACTCCTTCCCCTAGAAGTTATTGATTTTTTTTTTTCTTTTTAATAACATCCAAAATGCAGTACAATTATTCTAATCCAATGTGGTAAAAAAATTTGTGTGGATC
Organism: Ficus religiosa; assembly: GCA_024759925.1. Taxonomy (NCBI): domain Eukaryota; kingdom Viridiplantae; phylum Streptophyta; class Magnoliopsida; order Rosales; family Moraceae; genus Ficus; species Ficus religiosa. The sequence continues at coordinate 38,130 of JAFMPE010132197.1, forward strand.
CCATTCCCACAATCCTTCCACAAGAAGGAGAGAACATTGAAGGATTGCCGTCCCTACCATGTGGATTGGGGATCCTGTGTTGGTGGCCCACCCCTTGAACCACCTTCCACACAACTTTTCAAAGCATTGAAAATGATTTTTGTCTTTTGGATCTTATATATATTAACTTTCATAACCTTTTTGTTTTCGTTTTTTTTTTTTTCTCGTGGGCCAAAAAAAATAATAAAAAACAAACCGTTTCTGTTATGTACGGACATTCACAAGTTGCAATGTGGTCCCTAATCGGACCGAGGTGATTCGTCTTTCTTAAAAAAATGCCGTATTATGGAGTATTTTGAGAGGTCTCAAACTAAATTCCATGGTATAGAAGGTAATATAATCATCATTTTATACATAAAACCTCCTAAGTATTTGAAATATAAGGGGAAAAAAAAAACTTGAATAAGTTATTTTCTTCCTTTTTCCACTCGAGTCTTTCTTTTCTTCGAGGTTTGCCTGCTATCCTTTCTCGAATAGGTCTAGATTTGGGAGAGGGATTCAAGCCCTTGATAAACAAAAGTTCTATTTTTCTTTTAGGGTGGGAAGACAAGGTCTTAGTAAACCAACGGTGCCGAGTGGAAGGACTGTCGCTCAATAGATAAAAGTTACTTTGGAGATAACAGGTTGATCTCTTGTTACTAGACATTCATGGAGACTGCTCAATCTGCCAAAAAAAGGTCGAACTAATTTCGTTTGTATAGAAAAATTGATGTGGTCATTTTCAACAAAAATGGCTAAGATATGCAATATAGATTTCTTATATTTTGGTAGTCAGGAAATCTTTCTTCTGGCTAGCTTCTTTCAAGGCAAGGGGAGACCATGTATGGGGGGCGAATGCCTGTCAGGGTGTCCAGTATTTGTGTTTTCACATCGATAATTCTTTGCAGATGAAAATATCCTTTTAAATTTTTCGTGAGTTAGTTCTTTTTTAAGAAATTTAAAAATCAAATAATTATCTATTGTGGAACAAAGAAAGATGATGGAGAGTTGATCAAATGCGGCTAGCTATCTGATAGAAGCATGCTTGGGTGTTTCCGAGTAGCGAGACTTTCCCCCATTCGGAACGAGTCTTGAATTTGAAATTGAAATTGAATATCGATCTAAATTGTGTGAAATTTTTTCCATATTTATTCCATTTCAAATATGTCTGAGGATCCTTTGAGCTTCTATTGAATCGAGAAATAGATTTAATTATCCACTTTTTTGATATAATATACCAACTTGACGCGCCTTCACTCGTGGGTGAACTGGGGGAAGATTGCGAGCTCTGCAACAAAAGCGAAACTGATTCATTGTGAGGATCATTAACTGAGCAAGGGCAGAGGTTGAGCCGCAATTCCATTCCCCACCCTAAATCGAATGGCTTTTGTAAAATAGAGATTGACCCGAGTCTTCATGTCAATCTCTATTTTACGCATGGAGGCCTTAAACCAAATGAGAAAAAATGGGAGGGCTATCTATATTGAAGTAGTCTCTAGTTCACGTAAGCTCTTTTTTCATCTTGCTGCTAGGCTCCACCCAAAAAGAAAGGGTCAATGGGTCAGTTTATCACTTCGGGTAAAAAATACATAATAAAAAAGATCATTGACATTAGCCGTTTTTTAGTAATGTAGCTCGAGTACAGTCCATGTGTTGTTTTTCTTTTACTTCACTAGAATCAGATGTTGTAAAATTCACAGACAAGTAAATGGCAAAAAAGAACGCATTTATTTCCCTTCTATATCTTGAACCTAACAATACATGTCCTTCAATTATATCTTCCAAATCGTCCACACTAACAATCCGGGTAATGGGACTGGGGGAGGTGATTTAAGAGAGTTCTCAGCTATGTACAAGAAGTCAGGATCTCTATGTTTTTATTGATTCCTGTCGAAAAGAAACAATTGGAGCCGAAATAGAATAAATCTTGATTTGAATCTCGACAAGATATGCCTTATTTAGAATATGGAAGACCTGTTGATATGGTCTCCAACCCATTAGTAGTACCTTCACTTATGAATGTAGACTATCTAGCTTGGTTCAGAGAGTACTTGTTAGGTTAAATCCGGCAAGAATTCCACTAAAATTGGGAACCCAGCAAACCTTTTACTCATTCCCACAATCATGTATGACGAGGGCGTTCATTGGAGGGGCAAATCAGATGGTTCTATTTCTCAATCTCTTTGTCATAGACACTTAACCAAAATGCCGTCAGGTCAACGGGTGTTAGCTTTGGGGGCCGGCTTGAGTTCGTAAAAGGCATTTTAGATGCCACTATTGAAATAGCCTTTGTGGCCGTTTCTTCTTCCCTTGCCAGTTCTTTCGCTAATTCCAACAAGGCTTGGATAATACTTTGCAGTTATTGAAAACTCCACGTCAATAGATAATCGATTTCATAGAAATGTTCAAATTTAATGTATCATAAAGTACTTCCATTCCAAAAAAAAAAAAAAAAAAGGTTAAACTTAAAAGTTTCCTTCAAGATTTTAAACGAAGATAAATTACTTATATTTAAAGATCTAGGATAAGTTACAAAATCTTCTTAAAGTTGTTAAGTAAGAATAGGCTACTTCTGTCAAATGATCTTAGGACAAATTATGTAATTACACATTAAGTTTTCTGTTATTATTATTATTATTATTTTTAGGAAAATAGAAGGAGAAATGTTTACGGATTGAGTGTTATAAATTAGGGGACAATCCGTAATCATTACCAAAATTTTAATCCTTTATTAATGTAAAAACCCCTCCTTCCAATTCAATGCAATTGCGAAATATAGGAATCGGCCGGCCTATAATTTGGACTTCTAAGTTTACTTCTTTCTCCCTTAGAAGATTTTTTTTTTCTTTTTCTTTTTTGAGGAAAGTTTGGATTTTATTAAGAGATTAAATCGGCTAAAAGAGCTCCCCCAGTACACCTGGGTACCAAAAGAGGTAAAAGCAGAATTGGTTAACGGGTGGGTTACCATATTATTACTATAAGGAATATGACAACAAAGAATACTACCAATAACCTGATTCAAACCCTTTTGGATATCAAAAATAATAAGTTCAGCATCCTAAAAAAAAATCCATCTCATTTGTTCTTATATATGCAACATCAAGGGTTTTTAAAGTTTGGGTTACAAATTGTAATAGCAACTGTGAATAATAAAACTAAAGTTGACTTTTTAGAAATAAAAAATAAATAATAAAAATTAAATTGTAATTTATGATTCAAACCTGAGCATCAAACACCTCCTTAAAATCTCCAAATAGACGACCTGCAATCTCCAAAACTTCCTCAGATTCCTTCCCTTATAAGATTCTTATTTATCTATTTTTGCACTACACATTCATAATATAAAAACAACATAAAAAAAAATATAAATACACCAAATCAATATATATACACCACTCACAAATATATCTCATAAAAATCTAACAGAAAATATGTATATATATAAATATAACACGTATGTACATTTGAATTTACGGATTGAAAAACAATTAATCTGACACTCAATCTAAAGGTTCTTGATTTGGGAAACCCCAATACATTACCATTCAAAATCCTTCCGCCCCACCCCAACCCAATCAAATGGATTGGATTAGATTACGCTAATTGATCAGATTTGTAAATTTGATGAACATTTTTGGGACCAAGACTGTCACTTTATTAAACTATGTCGTTGGTATATTTAAGAAGTCAAAAATAAATAAATGTCAGTGACAAAGTCTAAAGGGATATTTTTTTTTTTAATAATTCCTACTTTAATTTATCCCCGCCGAAAAGGGGGGAAAAATTTGTTGGACCTAAAATAGTTTTCATCAATTTTGAATGTTGTTCGATTGTAATAGACAATTATGATATAATTTAGCGTTCAAAAAACACTGCAAGTGTGCAAAGAAATTTACCTCCATTTGCTTAGTATGTCGAATATAAGCTACGGGGGGTCTCCATATTTATAGATTCTGGCTGACCGAAGAGAAAGCCAGAAGGTCACCTCTTCATCCATTGCCAAGTAAAGGTCCTCTGTTACGAGCAAAAAAAACAAAAAAAAAAAAAAAAAGGAAAAAAAAAAGGTCCTTAGTGTTAATTTTAAATTTGACCCCAAAAAAAAATATAGTTGTCTCAATTTGCTTGTTACAACTTAAAATAGCACAATTCAACCACCACCACACCCCCCCCCCCCCCAAAAAAAAAAAAAAAGAAAAGAAACTTAAAAAAAAAAAAACCTATCCCTTTACCTTTTCATTTTTCATTTGATTATGAAAATGTTGATTTAAGCCATTACATGATGTTTCTGTTAAGTAAAGACCCAACAACCAAATATTTATATGGTTCAAATCTTTATTAACCATGATCTAACATTGCTTGATAAGTAAGTTATTAATTTCTCAAAAGAAAAAAAATGAAAGTAATTCTTCTTAATTTCAGACTTCATAATAGCTTTTATTGGTCTCTTACGAAAACTTGTAGGAGATTTCAACTTCATTTTAGTTTCATTTATGAAAGAAAGTCATTTTGTGATACGTACGGTAATTGTTTTTATGTGAACACTTATAAATCAAGTAGTTTTTGGTAAACAAAGCAAAAACATACAAATAATGCTCCGCACGAAGATCTTTAAAAAGAAGAATCATGTACACCTATAAAATAATACTCCGTTTGGTGAAATATCTTAAGGTCAAAATTTTCATATCAGTTTTTATCTTTTTTGAAAAGTTAATAAAAATTATAACTAGTTTTTAAAAAACAAACCAACTCAAATTTAAAAATTTCAATTCAAACCGTTTCACCAAACGGAGCCTAAATCCTTGTCAAACAATTGTTGACCAAAAAGAATTTATAGGCAGTTATAAATCACTTAAAGTCCTCACTCCCAGTCGATTTAGGACTCGCCAAATGGTTATCAATATTTTTAATAAACACAACAAGCACATACAAACAATTTTCCATGGGCCACTTATAAATCTAGTTTATAAGAAATTAATCTAATTGTTAAAATTATTTATTTATTTAATCAGTGGTTAAAAAAAAAAAAAAAGAAATGTAACTCAAAATAGTTTTCCATGCTGCGGGACAAGACAATTTGTACGAACAATTGAACAAGTCTGCATGTTGCTTTTACGCCAAAAAGAAGGAAAAAAAAAAAGGGGGGGGGGGGGGAAGTCAAAAAGGGAAAAAGTCTGTCCATTGCTTTGTTTTTTTTTTTTTCCTTTTAATTTTTATTTTTCCACAAGGCATGTGCATAAGAGTAAGAATTCTCTACACCCAAATTCTCAAAGATCTTGCCACGTGTTTGAATTTTATACGATGTAGCAGAAAGCGAGGTAAATATATAGGAGACAAAGCAATAAGAAACCGAAACGTTTCAGTCATGCATGGATTCGATCGCACGGAGAACCGAAAGATGACATCCTCTGCACCGCATTCACGTGATCTTCTTACGCCAACAGAATATTGGTAAACTTACAATGACATCCTGTATTTTTCCTAAATTGCAAGGACTCATCCTTAACCAAAATATATGTCATTTCAACCTTCTGAGTTTCAAAAACAATTGCAGAGACACTTTGTGTGAGTTATTTTATTATTATTATTTTTTGATAAATTGTGTTAGTTAAAACTTAAACCACACTCGATACAATATAATTTTTTTAGATGGTGAA
>JAFMPE010132232.1:274-10329 GCA_024759925.1 Ficus religiosa
GATCTGAGATGGGTTGGGGGGCCTGGGCTGCAGCCCTGTTAAGACGCACGACGGCCCAGAGGTGGCGGTGCGTCACAAATACATACTTACTTATAACTGTTTACTAAATTAAATCCTTTGAACAAAAAAAAGGAATATACATATAATAAACAAAATGCGTAGCGGCCACCATCCCATATTTCACAGCTAGCAGTGCCATGCTTCACCATCTTGCATCACAATTGCCGTTAGGTTGTTTACCTACAGCATAGATGAAAGACGTGAGCTTTCACTCAGCAAGTACAACTTTCACATCACGACACAAGACATAATCATGCATGAACCATTTATGCTTCATTATGCTTCGTTATTTTTTCTTAGCTTATTATACTAATGGGTCCCATAACATAAGTGTACGTACCGTGGCGCGCAGCTATGGAGTGGTTGGAGCAGCCAGTCCATTTCCAACTCAAACCATGGACCAAACCCGACCTAACGCAGGTCAGTATGACACAGGCAAGCTTGCTTGCGATCATACTTAATTTTCATCATCTAATACCTTGGTCTTATTCTTATCATATGATTTGGTGAACATGCTTCATGATGTCACACATAAATAAATCATAACCATATCATAACCATTTCATAAACTTTAAACCCGTCATACATCATATCATATCATTGCATACAACACAACAAGCAAGTAACACAACAAATAGCCTATGCTGTAGGCGGAGTTGTACTTACCTCGAATGCTATGTCCTATACTTTGTTGCTCCAAGTCAGGTTGCAACAACAGGCTACCTCCTGCTATTATAAAAGGACATAGATAAGGATTCTATAAACGATAACCATAAAATGTTAGTAACCTAACCAACATCCATACATGACCTTAGTTATTTCTCCCCCAAATATCTCTTTGATAACTTACTTGGTTACTATAAGTAACCCTAGGGTTTATGACCTATCATACTTTGATCATAACTTGTTAGGTTACTTAGAGTAACCTTGGGTACTAAGCCCAAGCATACATGAATAGTGTTAGGTTACTATTCCTAACTTTGGGCCTAAGCCTTATTACTTTCAATCCATATCCCATTAGATTATAATGAGTAACTCTAGGTTTTAGACCCAACTAACATACTTAGTATCTTATTGGGTTACATTGAGTAACTCATGGTGTGAGCCTAAATCAAACTTGGGTCAATCCTTACTGGGTTGCTAAAGCCCAAATTCCTAAATTAAATCCTATTGGGTTACTATAGGTAACCTTGGGCTCTGGGCCCAATCCAATAACTTGGGTGTCCTACCCGATTACTGTTGGTCATCATTCTATTACCAAGTTTCTAAGCTAACTTGTGACCCAATACTTATTTTTCTTGTCTTAGAAAAACTTAGTCTTATTTGTCCATTTTTACCAAGTAATCTTTGTTCAACTCTTATCCTTTTTACCAAAAATTGTAACTCTTTGAGTAGGGCTAGTAAAAATTAACAAGTGTTGGAAACTTCCTTTTGAACAGTTTCCTACTGCCAATTTATCAGTGTACGTGCAGGAATGTCCTTTTCCTGTACTGTTTTAGAAAATCCTGTGCAGGAATTTCCTGTTTTCCTGCATAGTTTTTGAAATCCTATTTTCTTTTAAAAATCTGTGTTGAATCCCAAAAAAATTTTTTCATGAAAGTTTTAGATCATGAAAAACCCTACAACTTTTATGTTTTGCTCAAAATCCAGTTCAGCCTCTAACCTACTCATTTCCCTTGTTGAACCTACTAGCTGTGCATGAAGTCTGGGCATAACCAGGTTCGGATTTTTGTAAAAACAAAGGCCATTGGAGCCTTATTTTTGAAAATTATCCATGTAGGAATTTCCCTTATCTATAACTTTCATGTTTTACGTTTTTCCAAATTCGGCCTCTAAGGCCCTCAAAATCATCTTTCCAGAAAACTGTCCAGTTTTACCGAAACTGGCAGTTTCTTTCTTAAATCCATTTTTACGTTCAAATTACACACACACTACCTCAAACGGTCACAACCGTGAGCCTACAACAATCATGCAGTGCTTTCTAATGTAAAATCTCATCATCATACATCCATACATTCACATGCAAACCCTTGGGTGTTCTTGCACCAAGCTAGGGTTTGTAAAAAATTTTTGGGTTTGCATATCCATTCATCACAAGCTAACAACCTAACATGCATAACCTACAACTCTCTTAAGCATATTGGGGACATACAACTAACATCATAAAGCATACATGCAAACCCTAAAATCATGCAACCATAATCACATAATCATGCATAGCACATAAATCAAAACCACCTAATCACCTAATCAAGCACAAATCTTAAAAAAAATCTAAACTAGGTCAATAGAAATAAAATGAGCTTATGCTCTTACAATCCAACTTGAAAAAACACTTAAATTTCCCATAAAACTTAAATTGAAAAGCTTAGGGAATCAAAGGGAAATTACCTTAATCAACTCAAAGGTTGGGCTAGATTTTGATTCACACTTTTTTTCCCTTTGCCTCCTACCAAAAACCGGTTCTCCTTGGCTTAGTTGGGTTCCAAAATTTTCGGCCACACTTGCTTAGTACTTCACCAAAATCCGATCACCACCTATCTCTTTCTTTCTTCACTTTTTTTTTTCTTCTTCTTTGAGTTTCAGATTTTAAGGGGAGAGAGTGAAAAAATATTTTGGCATGGTTTTGGGGTGTTTTCTTATTTTTGTGAAGCAAATGACACCCCCCCCCCCCCAATCACCTATTTATAGGTGATAAATAATTTAATTTTTTGATTTATTTTTAATCTAGAAATTGCTTATTAGCCCTTGAAACAAAAATATTTGCCCATTACCCCTCTTAGGTGGCCGGCCATAGCCTTGGAGAACAAGTAAAGATTTCTTTCCCTAATTTCCAATAATTCCATAATTCATGTAATTATCTCTTGGATGAGGTGTCCTCCTTCTTAGGCCTTATTTGGCTTTTCTCTTAAAATACAGTCCATTTTCATGCTAATACAGATATTTCCAATACTGTTCTCAACTAATAACAGTACTGTTATACTGGACTGCAGTCCAAAATTCATCAGTGTATAAATGGACTGCGTAAAAATTTTTCTTATAACTTTAAGCCATTTAGCCCTTATAGTCCTAATTAATGTGCTTGATTTTTCTATAGTGGTTTTGAATCTTATTCTTACTATCTTATCCGTAATGATGGTTTTTCGCAGTATGTTTTCCATATTGCTTGCTATACTGCAGTATCATCTTACCTTTGACTTTTCTTGGTCAAACTTTAGCCAACATAAAATCATAAAATTTCATTCTACCTTTTTGCTTAAAAGGTCTTATGCTTGGCTAAGCAATTCATTATTGAGTCTTATAAAATCATAAGAACTCACAAAACTTGATAGAAACCCTGATCAGGCGTTTTCATGAATACCTTCATGGTATAACTTAAATTTCTTAAAAAGGAAATCATAATATCGCAAAAAGCTAGTTATTACACATACCAATCTTTTTTCATCATTCATGTATACCATAATTCTTCTTGAGCATAGGAGGACATATAACAAACACTTTCTAGGCATACATACAAACCATAATATCTCACAAGCATATCATCAAGAACATGCACCAAAACATAAATCAAGACCAATAAACCCTAATCAAGCACATACCTAAGTATTTAAACCTATTGCATGAAAGTAAAGGGGTGAGCTTATGCTCTTACATACCAAACATAAAAATACACATAAACTTGAATCAAAACTTAATTGGATAGCTTAAAGGTTTTAGAAGATACCTTTAAACTTGAAGATTGGTTCTAAACTTTGAATCAAACCTTCCTTCTTACTTTGGTTCCACAAACCCGACAACCCTCTTCTCTCTCTCTCTCTCTCTCTCTCTCTCTTTTTCTCCTCTCTTCTCTTTGGGTTTCGGCTCTTATGGGGAAGAAAGGGTGAGGTAAAAATGAGCCATAGTTTTGGGGTAGAATCACATAAAATGATCAAAAAACCCACCCCCCCCCCCCCCATCACCTACTTATAGGTGAAAATATTTTCTTTTTGGATTTATTTTTTTTTTCAAAATTACGTATTAGTCCTTAAGAGCAAACTATTTGCTTAATACCCCTATCAGGTGGCCGGCCATGTGTCCTCATTTTAGCTCCCAAAATTTTCATAATTATCCACTTAATTTTATTTTCCAAAAATCCAAAAATTCTCATGTTAATCCTTGATGAGGTGTCCCCCCATTAAGGCCATGTTTGGCTTTCCTCCTAAAATGCAGTCCATTTTCATACTAATGCAGATATTACAAATACTGCTTTCACTAATAACAATACTGTCATATTGGACTACATTTGAAAATTCATCTGCGTAAAATTTGACTGCATAAAAATTTTGCATATGACTTCGAGCTACTTAGCCCTTATTGTCCTAAATAATGTGCTTGATTTTTCTATAGTGGTCTTGAACCTTATTCTTACTACTTTATCTGTGATTACGGTTTTTCACAATATAATTCCTATACTGCTTGATATACTGCAGTACCGTCATATTCATACCTTTGACTTTTCTTGGTCAAACTTTGACCAACATAAAATCATAAATTTTAATTCTGCCTTTTTCCTCAAAAGGCATCATGCTTAACTAAATAAGCTATTTTTGAGTCTTATTATGCTATAAGAACTCAAATACATCTGATAAAATTATATCAGCCATTTCACATAAATATTCATTTTTCCTTAATGAGGAAATCATGAATCAATCAAAAAGGGTGGTTATCACAGGTGGCCGGTTGGGTGTGGAGAGGTGGAGAGCAAGGATTTCTCTCATTCAAGGCTTAGAATCCATCTCCTTCAAGCTCTAGAGGTATATTCTTGATCCTAACTAAAACTTTAATTAGTTTTGGTTTAAGGATTTATATGTATTTCAAGTTATGGGATGTCAAAGCATAAGCTCCTGTTCTTTCATTTTCTTATTTTATGGCCTCTAATGGTTGGTTTATGTTAGATCTATGCTTAGGTTATCTTGTTTGCTAGCTCTAAGCATGGGTTTGATTTTATGCTCTTACATGTTATGTGTGCTCACCATGTGTTTGTGATTATGCTCTCACATGTTTAAGTATGGAGATTTTAAGAATGATGATGATGATGACGATATGAATATTATGGGTATCTTGGTTAATAAATTAACTTAAAGACATAATTTGGTAAACAAGTAAGTTATCAATATTGTGTTTATGAAGAACATGAGATAAGTAAGCGGTTGAAGTTTAAGAACAAAATCAACATGCTGCATGTTGATGTAGGCTCATGGTTTTGAGTGTTTGACGTAGTGTGCGCAGATTTTTAAACTAAGAATCCACAAAACACAAACTGTCGGTTTTTAAAAATAATCTGGACAGTTTTCTAGAAACCCAATTTTGAGCCCCTTAGAGATCGAATTTGTAAAAAGTTATAACTACAAAGTTGTAGAAGATAGAAAATACTAGGGGATATCAAAAATAGTTTTTTAAAAAAGGCCTCCAAATGCCTCTGTTTTTATAAGTTTTCAAAACTAGCTGGTCCCGGGTATTGTACAAGGACAAAATTTTTCAAGGAGAAAAACAGGCAAGTTAATATGGATTTTAGTTTTGGACAAGAAATGAAAGTTATAGGTTTCGATGAGATCTACAACTTCGATGAAAAAACTTTTATAAATTCTAAACCAATTTAAAGATAAAACTGAATTTTCAAAACTGTATATGGTACAGGAAATTTCCTACACAGATACATTCAAACAAATTAAAAGAGTGTTTTCAAATCAGTTTTTAAGATTTTATGACCTCTTTAAAAAGAAGTATGATTTAATGAAATTAATTTCAAAAAGGTTTAAATCCATTTGAATTTTACAAGTGAATTTTAATACATATTATATCTTACAAAAGGCAATTTCACGAAATTTCAAGTATTTATGTTAAGAAATACTTTATTTGTAAAGTTAAGATATTTTCAAGTAAACAAGATATATTTAAGAAAAAGGAAGAAAAATAGACTAATTCTAAGTTACTTAAGAATATAGTAACGATTCTATGATTACCAATGGTAATCGGATTGCATACTAATTTATTATGTCAGGATTTCTATCTATGATTACCAATGGTAATCGGATTGGATACTAATCTAGTATGTTATGGTTGTGGTAGGATAGAATATTCTTATCTTACGCTTTGTTTGAAAACAGGAAAATAACCTGTTGTCGCGCCTCGCTGAAACGATAGATCAAGAGCATAGGACAAATTGAAAGTACAACTCCGCCTACAGCATAGGCAAAATGTTTTTATTGCATTGCCTATTTTCTAAAAATCATGCATTTATTTACATGAGGTACATATGCTTATGTGTTATTATTATGACATCATGCAAGCATGCTCACTAATAATAAATCACATGATAAGAACAAGATCAAGTTTTCAAGTAAGAAACAGTTAAGATTTAAGTTTTTAATATGATCGAAACAAGAACAAATCTTCACGTAATAAAGCAAGTTTCTTGTGTCCTACCGACCTACCACAAGGGTGGGTTTTGGTTTCGTCCATGGTTTGAGTTAGACAGGGCTGGTCACCTTAACCACTTTATGGCTACGCACTACGGTACGTACACTCATGTTCATGATACGTAAGGGGCCCAAAACCAAGTTTACATAAGAAAGCATAATTAATTCATAGTAAGGCAAAGAAAGTTGTACTTACTGAGTATAATCTCATAACTTACATTCATACTGTAGGTAAGCAACCTACCAGAGAAGCTTGATGCAAGACTGTCGAGAGATGGCATTGTAGACTATGAAATTTCGGTAGACACCACCACGTGTTTTGTAAAATATGTTTATGTTATAATACGATAATATAATGGTACTAGTACTTAAAATATTTAGTACTGGGATAATATTTATATTTTATTACAATGGTAATGAGTTTGGTTCATCAAATGTGTTAAAATGGTTTTACAACTCTGTACTCGGTTGAGTGCATATAAATAAGTATGAGAATAAGATAGGTTTTAAATTTGAATTTAAAATGATAAATAAGAAAAAAAAATATTTCTATATTTTTACGAAATATACGAATATGTTTAAGTAAGTTAAATATTTAAGTTACGTAAGCATAGTATGTAAGCATGGTAACGGCCCTATGTGGTCGGGTCGTCACAATAACACATAATACAAACTTAAATTTCTTTATATATATGAGGAAATTACGAGTCCATAAAATTTGGTTATTACCGTTCAAAGCTACCCCGCTTAGTTTCTTACTGAAGTAAGCAATTGGTCGTCCATCCTGCATAAGAACAGCTTCATCACCTATACCTGATGCATCACATTCAATCTCAAATGCTTTAGAAAAATTAGGCAAGGCTAGCAAAGGTGGTTTTGTTAATTTTTCTTTGATCAACTGGAATGCCGCCTCTTTCTTTTCTCCCCATTTGAATCCAACATTCTTCTTGATGACCTCGGTAAGAGGAGCAGTGATGGTACTGAAATCTTTCACGAACCTCCTATAGAAACTAGTAAGCCCATGAAAACTTCTAACCTACCTTCTACCAGTTGGTCTCGGCAATTCTTGTATTGCGCGAACCTTTTCTTCATTAACCTCAATTCCCTTAGCACTAACAACATAACCAAAGAAAACAAGCTTATTGGTGCAAAAAGTACACTTTTTCAAGTTAACAAACAATTTTTCTTTTCTAAGCACTTCAAAAATCGATTGTAGATGCTTCGAATGATCATCCAAGTTTTTGCTGTAAATGAGAATATCATCAAAATAAACCACAACAAATTTCCGAAGGGAAGGACGTAAAACATGATTCATTAAATGCATGAAAGTGCTACATGCATTAGTTAATTCAAAGGCATAACTAACCACTCATACAATCCATATTTAGTTTTGAATGCAGTTTTCCATTCATCACCTTCCTTCATTTTTATTTGAGAATGACCACTTTTTAGATTAATCTTAGAAAATACACAAGCACCATGCAGCTCATCTAACATGTCATCTAAACGAGGAATGGGAAAATGATACTTTACTGTGATGTTGTTGATGGCTCGGCAATCAACACACATTATCCATGTCCCACCCTTCTTAGGTACTAACAACCTCAGAACTGTGCATGGACTCATGCTTTCTCTCACATACCCTTTTTCCATCAACTTCTCTACTTGCCTTTGAAGCTCCTTTGTCTCCTTCGGGTTACTTCTATAGGCTGGTCTATTTGGAATGGTTGCACCGGGTACAAAATCAACTTGATGCTCGATCCCTCGGATTGGTGGTAATCCGTGTGCTGTATCCTTGGGGAAAACATCCTCATAATCCGGCATAAGAGACATAATAGAACTAGGAAGAGCGGGGTCAAGTTGGTTAGTTAAAAATGCAGCCTCCTTGTACACAAGTAAAATCATTGGCTGGCTTAATATCAATGCTCTCTTTACATCACTTGCTCTTGCATAAAAATTCTTTTGTGTTCTCTCATTGGCCAAAACCCCTTTTTCCCTTTCACTCTCCTTTTTCTCGGCCAATCTCTCTATTTCTTGACTCTCGGCCTCTCTCTCTCTCTTGCACTTTTTCTTTTTTGATCACTCTCTTTCTTTTGCTCACTCTCCTTTTGTAACTTCACTCGATCTTCATAAACCTGTTTCAGAATTAACAGCACAAGAGTGATGGCTCGTTGATTGTGCACCAAAGAGTACTTGATGGTGAAACCATCATGCTTCACATGCCAATCAAACTGCCAAGGCCTTCCAAGAAGTATGTGTCCCGCATGCATAGGAACCACATCACACAACACCTCATCTACATACTTCCCAATCCGGAATGAAACGAGAACTTGCTTGTTGACTCTCACCTAGCCACAATTATTCAACCATTGTAGCTTGTAAGGTCGTGGGTGTTTTGTTGTTGGCAACCCTAATTTCTCCACCATGGTAGTGCTAGCGACATTGGTACAACTCTCTCCACCAATGATCATACTACACACCTTGTCTTGAGCATGGCACCTAGTCTGGAAAATATTTTCTCGTTTGATACGAACCATGCCAACGATGTGACGAAACCCGTATTCGAAGAGGTCTTCAAGATCATTTCTACGGTCAGGTTCAAATGGAAGGAACCACGACCTGTTACCAATAAGAGGTAAGAATTTTGGTATGGTGATGACGCCACAATCAACTATGGAAGGGTTGATTGACAAGTCATTGGTGAATGCTACGGAAAATTCCGACAAGTTTGAATAGCTCTTCAAAGAACCAAAGAGAAAGAAATCTCACAATTTTCTGAATATTGATCTCCCTTTCACTGTTACAAAGACGCCTATTAATAGGCTGAATGTTACCAAAAAGGTTCCTAAAATAGCTATCTTAATTAATGTCACGCCCCGACCTACGTAGGGCCGTGACTTCGTACTTACTTAACTTACCTCTTGATTTAAATACTTTAAACTTATTGAAAATTCTAGAGTAAATTTTTTTTATTTTTAAACTTGACTTATCCTCATACATATTCATATGTACTCACTCGAGTACCGAGCTTTCACACCTTATTTGAAAGCTATCATATTCAAACCATGGACCAAACCTGACCTAGTGCGAGTCGGTACGACACGAGGCAACTTATTGCCATCATACTTGAAACTTTTCCTTACCTATACCATCACTTCACTATAACATAACATAAACACATTTTACAAACATATTTTACAAAAGATATTTTCTAAAACCCGTGACGGTGTCCATCCCACATTTCACAGTTGCAGTGCCAGCCCTCCACAGTCTTGCATCAAGTAATGCTGGTAGGTTGCTTACTTACAGCATGAATGTAAGTAATGAGCTTATACCTAGTAAGTACAATATTCAATCCACAAAACATTTTATCAAAAGAATGCATGAACCAATTATGCTTTCTTATGTTAATTTGGTTTCTGGGCCCTTTACATAACATAAGTGCACGTACCGTGGCATGTAACCATGGAGTGGTTGACGTGGCCTGTAAGACCCGAATTTTCTATGGACTCATGATTTCCTTATACATGAGAAATC
>JAFMPE010132266.1:416-10703 GCA_024759925.1 Ficus religiosa
CATTGAAATAATTTTCTCAAGTGTACCTATTTTACACATCATTTTCCTTCTCAAATATATACACTTAAGTGGTCTTTTTAATCTAATTTTCAAATTTTATTATTATTATTTTTTTGTAATGTATGCTCTACTTATCTTATATTTTCATATTTGTGTGTGTGTATATAACATAGTTCATTCAAATATTTTTTTCTCCCATATTATAAAAATACCATCTTGCCCATTTTGCCTTTACAAAGTTGCAAAATCACAAAAGCCAAGAACAACTCATTCATCCAATCAAAAGGCGAAGATGGGTCAGTAATTCAAAGCTCGACTCTACTTTAACAGATCCCAACACCACCCACAACGACGTTCTCACCGGAATCATCACCGTCGATCTTCCGCCGTCGGAGGAGGAGACGATGAATCTGCTTCCGCCGGAGAGCTCGCAAATGGCGAAGAAGCAGGGCTTCAGGTCGCTGAAGCTCGTCAACGTCGACTTGGACCAGGTTCTCGGCGACGAGCCTTTCGGAGTCGACTATGGCAGACTCGACAATGGCCTCTTTTACTACGTCCGCTCCAATTCCAAGCCTCGTATGCGAGCCGCTCTCTCTCTCGCCGTCAAGGCCGGGTATTTCATTTCAACTCCTTCCTCTTCTGCCATTTTCTCGGAATTGAGCGAAATGCTGTTTGGCTTGTGAATTTGAAATGTGGTTTCGGCTTTGTATTTGTCCAAATTGTGGAATTTTGAGAATTTATGGCTGAGATTTGCAATGTACTGTGTCTGAGAAAGAGAAGTAAACACGGAAAATGGTCGTGAATTTCTCTTTTGAGAGCTATGTATCCGTAATTTGTTATGTGATTGAGTTGAGAAAGTGAAATGCCTGCACATCTTTGATAATTCTTGGAACCATTGTTTTCATGGCAAAACAACGTTATTTATTTATTTATTTATTTAAATTTAAATTTTTTATTTACAGGTTAATTTCCTTTAAAGCTAGGTCTTTTTTGGAGTTTGTAATAGGTGAAGAGAAATTTCCATAAAATATATGACAATGCTTGAGTTTGAAATGATTTTTTTTTGGTAGTTGAGATTATCACAAGAGAAACCTGTAAATTAGAGCATTGAAGATGCTTATGTATATCTCCGTGTTGATGTACATGTGAATAACTTGATAGTCATGCTGATTTTTGAGTTGATGGCAGATCAGTTTTGGAAGAGGAGGATGAGCGGGGCGTTGCGCACATTGTTGAGCATCTTGCTTTCAGTGCCACTAGAAAATACTCGAATCATGATATTGTCAAGTTTCTTGAAAGTATTGGTGCCGAATTTGGTCCTTGCCAGAATGCGGTAACATCTTCTGATGATACAGTTTATGAGCTGTTTGTTCCTGTTGATAAGCCTGAACTGTTATCTCAGGCCATTTCAGTCTTGGCAGAATTCAGCACAGAGGTACGGTAAATTTGAAGTTTGATATTTGTATAGAAATGTACATATACATATATATTTACTTGCTGGTGTTTATTAATCTTTTATGCAGATTCGCGTCTCAAAAGATGATTTAGATAAAGAAAGAGGTGCTGTGATGGAAGAATACAGAGGTAGCAGAAATGCCACAGGAAGGATGCAAGATGCAAATTGGATTTTGATGATGGAAGGTTCAAAGGTACAGATACTAGTACTTGTTCACTTCTACCTGGAGGAGATCTTTTGATTTATAATTGCTATCTACCATTATCACGACATGTCTTAATTGTGATGGGACAATGTCCTATGCAGAGTGCACATGTGCCATGTGGCAATGGAACATTGGAGAGGATGTTCTTTACGTTGTTTGGGTTAAATAACGTCATGTCAGCTGTTATTTTATACAAACTGCTCTTTTTTTTTTTTTTTTCAGTCGTTCTTTAGTATTACTGATGATGAAGATGAACTTAAACATGATGTTGTAGTCAGGATTTAATTGGGAAACTTACCTGTAAACTTAGGGTTCTCTCAATTTTATATTATTTCATAGAAGTTTGGGTTGATTGCAGTATGCTGATCGCTTACCAATTGGATTAGAGAAGGTGATTCGGACAGTGTCAGCAGAGACTGTGAAGCAGTTTTATAAAAAATGGTACCATTTGAGCAATATGGCCGTGATAGCTGTTGGAGATTTTTCTGATACACAGGTTTGATTTCTCAACACGTGAAATTTCATGATAAAATTGCAATTTTGCATTGATTGGCAAGATCTCTCAATGATTTCTCTCTTTGTCTCTCTCCCCCATGCCTCTCTCTTCCTCAAGAGTGTAGTGGAGTTGATAAAGACACATTTCGGGCATAAAAATTCAGCACTCGAGCCTCCACTTATACCTACATTTTCAGTTCCATCTCATGAAGAACCACGCTTTTCATGCTTTGTTGAATCTGAAGCTTCTGGGGTTAGTATAAAACAACTATTTTTTGTTTGTTCCAACATTCCTACATATTCTCAAGTCATGACATATGGTGTTGTGTATATTCATATTTTAACAGTCTGCAGTAATGATTAGCTACAAGATGCCAGTGGCTGAGCTGAAGACAGTAAGGGACTATAGAGATTTACTTGCGGAGTCCATGTTTCTCCAAGCTCTGAACCAGAGGTTTTTCAAAATATCTCGTAGAAAGGATCCACCCTATTTCTCATGCTCAGCTTCTGCAGATATTCTTGTTGATCCATTGAAGGCTTATATTATGACCTCATCTTGCAAAGAAAAAGGGACAATTAGGGCTCTAGAATCAATGCTGATTGAGGTACTCTTTATTCGCTACGGGGAATTTTCCCATTTCTTTTACTATTCTAGTTTAAATGACGCCTACATTTTAGATTGCAAGGGTACGACTACATGGCTTTTCAGAACGTGAAATATCTATTGTTCGAGCTCAACTGATGTCAGAGATTGAATCTGCCTATTTGGAGCGGGATCAAATGCAATCAACAAGCTTGCAAGATGAATATTTACAAGTATATTTTGATTTCGATTTTGACGTAGATTCCTAGGCTTCAAATTGTCTTATCATTCATTTCGAAATAGTAACATTTCTAATTTCTTTTGGCAGCATTTTCTTCGTGACGAACCTGTAATTGGGATTGAGTACGAAGCTCAACTACAGAAGACTCTTCTTCCTCGTAAGTAGTCTTGCATCTCTGAATATAGTTTTGGAACAACTGAATCTTTAAAGCATACACTCACATAAATACATATATTTTCTTATATGATTTTTCTCATTATGGTTTTTTGCATTTATAGATATCTCGGCATCAGATTTATCAAAATACGCAGAGAAGCTACTAACATCATGTAGCTGTGTCATAAAGACAATTGAACCACGAGCTTCTGCAGTTGTACATGATCTTAAAAATGTTGCATCAAAGATAAACGCTCTTGAGAAGGAAAAAAACATTCTCCCATGGGATGAAGACCAAATTCCAGAAGAGATTGTTAGTCTGAAACCAAATCCAGGGTAATGGAGGACCTCCTGTCCACTTTCAATTGTCTTTAACTTTGCAGTGATTATTATTATTTCTGATTTGGAGCTGCACTTTTCATTTTCCACATTCACTCATGCGAGTTTCATCCCTGTCCATTTTCCAATTTAGGTGCTCGCTTCTTAAATGTAACTGTTAGGACCCTTTTTTATTCCCTTATTGAGTTTGGGGTGAACGTAGTCGTGATATACTTTAAACTTCTTCTAGTGCTAGAAGGTGGCATTTTCTTAACAATTTTAGGAAACATGGGTGTTTTTTTAATATAATATATGATAGTATTTCCAATTTAGAATGCTCTTGATAAAAATGCAGTTATATTTCCTTGCCCTGTTCTCTCTCCACTCAACTTTTATGTACATGCCCTATCCTTATGCATAATGGTTTTACTAACTTTTTTTCTCCTTAACTGTTAGTAAGTAGTATAATGTATTGATGTGGTCTTAGATTCATTGCCGACCTGATTTATTTTTCACTGTTAAGGTGTGTTGTTGTATAATTCTTAGATTGTATGGAAAATTTGTTTCAGGCATGTTGTGCAGCAGTTTGAATATTCAAATATTGGAGCTATTGAATTATTTCTATCAAATGGCATGAGAGTTTGCTACAAGTGTACTGATTTTCTTGACGACCAGGTATTCTAATATTAATTTGTAAAGCAATTCCTTAAGTTTCAGCTTTTGAAAGAAAAGAGGCGAGGATTCACACTAATGCCAATTGAAGGGTAAAGGATAAGTTCAATTGAAAGTTAGTTTTTGATTCATCAATATTGCTTTGCTTTGTCTTTTGCCATCTATTCTGGTTCATTCCATTTGGTTCTGTTTTTGCTAGTTGGAGTTAGATATTGTTAGAGCTTTAGTTGCAAGTGTGATAATCCTCATGATTTTGGCCGGATTACACCCTAAACCTTATGCTCTTTATCCTTTTCGTTTATGGTAATGCAAATGTTGCATGATGCTGAAGGTGACTTTTGGCAATTTATCTCTGTCATATTACAATATAATGGCTCTTTCCCTAAATTTCTGGCTGAAATGCATGCATTTGAAAGCTTTTTTTTAAAACAAGAAACAGAAAATTTTATTTTTAATAAATAGTACAAACAAAAGGACAAGAAGCCGTCGCTAAAATTTCCTTGAAATAAACTCAGTCGTTTG
Source organism: Ficus religiosa (assembly GCA_024759925.1). Classification (NCBI taxonomy): domain Eukaryota; kingdom Viridiplantae; phylum Streptophyta; class Magnoliopsida; order Rosales; family Moraceae; genus Ficus; species Ficus religiosa. The sequence goes on from JAFMPE010132266.1 coordinate 5,065, forward strand.
GAATGGTTTACTTTAAATGAGTGAATATTTCGGACTTATTTCATGTGCAATTATAATTCTTATTCACATTTTGATTCAACAGGTTATGTTTACAGGGTTCTCTTATGGTGGTCTATCCGAACTCCCTGAAAGCAACTACGTTTCTTGCTCAATGGGGCCTACTATTGCTGGAGAAATTGGTGTATATGGTTACAGACCATCAGTCCTTATGGATATGCTTGCTGGTAAGAGAGCTGAAGTTGGTAACAAGATTGGAGCATATATGAGAACGTTTTCTGCCGATTGTTCACCCGCAGACCTGGAAACTGCATTGCAGGTTTGCCCTGTGCCTCTTGTTCTAAGAATTCTAAAGGCTCAAATGAGCATTATCATGCTAAATGATCTATAAATCTTTCTGTGTGACCACAAGTAGCATGCTTTATTCTGCTTCAAGTGTTTTTAAGCTAAAGATCTTATATTATCTATGTTCTTGCAGCTTGTCTACCAACTATTTACAACAGACGTGACACCAGGAGATGAGGATGTGAGAATTGTGATGCAAATGGCAGAAGAAGCAGTTCGTGCTCAAGAGAGGGATCCCTACACTGTTTTTGCAAACCGCGTTAAGGAGCTCAACTATGGAAAATCCTATTTCTTTAGGGTATTCCCTGATTCCTAATTTAGTTCAACTACTGCTTTCCTTTATTGGATATTGTCTGGTTGTAACTGTTTGTCAATTTACAATTCTGCAGCCTATTAGATTAAGTGATCTTCGAAAAGTTGATCCACTGAAAGCTTGTGAATATTTCAACAATTGTTTCAAAGACCCCTCAACTTTCACGGTTGTGATTGTTGGAAATATAAATCCTACGCTAGCACTTCCTCTGATATTGCAGTATTTGGTAAGTGCAATTCCTTTTTCATTCCACATTGGCCTGGAGACTTTGCTTATTGCGTTAACTGGTTTTGTGATTTGCCAAATAGGGTGGAATACCTAAGCCTCCCGAACCCATTCTCCATTACAATCGCGATGACCTCAAAGGCCTTCCATTCACTTTTCCTAAAACGATGATTAGGTAAAACTATTTCCCAGACACACGGACATGCAGTTTATACATTAGTAATTTATATCACTGAAAAACGTCCTTCATGCAACAGTTGTCAAACTGGATTGCTTTTGTACAGAAACACACGCACACACATCTTTACTAAGAGAACTGTTATCTTTTATTTGTATGGAAAGGCAGCATTCATATGCTCTCTCATTGACCATGAATTGTTTACTCCGTTTAACATCTCATGTTGGATTGAATGCTCTTTTCTTTGTACAATTCTACCTGAAATATTCATAAAATCTTATTCACATGCTAATGGAAGTTGATGTATCCGCATATATTTTGGGCGGCTCAAATTTTTTTTGACACATTGGATGTGCATGTAGGGAATCGGTTTATAGCCCTATGGTGGAAGCACAGTGTTCAGTCCAGCTATGCTTTCCTGTAGAACTGAAGAACGGAGCGATGGTATGCTTCTTCTATTCATCCATTCAGTTAAAAGGAGTTTATGTAGTAAATCATGATTAAGCCTTTCATGTGTTTTTTCTGTTACTGATCATCCACTATCCATTTCCTGTTGGGTGAAAAAAATGTAACGGCAGGTTGAAGAGATTCACTTTGTTGGGTTCCTGAGCAAACTTCTTGAAACAAAAATAATGCAAGTTCTACGCTTCAGGCACGGACAGGTATGCATTCGCCCCCTTTGTTTTGTTTTTGCTTGTTTTGCTCATCTGATATAGTTTACCTACTTTATACTGCAGATCTATACTGTAGGTGTTTCAGTTTTCCTTGGTGGTAATAAGCCTTCAAGAACTGGTGATGTTTGCGGTGATATCAGCATAAACTTTTCTTGTGATCCAGAAATCGCCTCAAAGCTGGTAGGAATTTAAAATTTTATGATAATGCAGTTTTCGTTTTCTCATTTTTGGTTTAGATGATCAAGTTTCTAGTCATATAGCTCATTAGCATGTGTCTTCTAAATAGGTTGATCTTACTTTGGATGAAATTTTAAGTCTTCAAGAGGAAGGTCCTTCAGATGATGATATTTCAACCATTCTTGAAATTGAACAAAGAGCTCATGAAAATGGAGTTCAGGTAAGCTTTATGCAAAAAATTGCATTTTGATTTTGGGGTAGAACAACCTTTGGTTTTTTCAGCTCTAATTTATTGAACTCTAAATTTTGCTCCATTGTCCTTGACAGCCATCCATAGTATTATTAAGGTTCTTGAATGTGTGAAGTGAATATAGCTCTACGGCACTTAGATTCTGTTGTGATTCTTTTATTTTGTTTCAGGAGAACTATTGGTGGCTGGACAGGATTTTACGCGGCTACCAATCAAGGGTCTATACCGGTGATCTTGGTGCTTCTTTCGAGGTTGGTTCTGAAGTATACTTGTCTACCATCCTGATATCAACTTTTCCTGTATTTCTTAAATTGTTCTGCTTTCTTCTGCGTTGATTGCTTAGCCGCGTTCCTGTAAATTGGATCTTTATCCGGTTAGATGGGTAATTATCTCGAAAAGAAAAAATTTATATTAAATATATATAAATGAATGTTTATACTATAATTCTTTCTGTGCAGATTCAAGATGAAGCCCGCACCAAAGTTAGAAAATGCCTGACACCATCATCAACACAGTCAGCATTACAAAGAATTATGCCTTTTCCTTGCAAGAAACAGTACACGGCTGTGATTTTAATGCCCCAGAAATCTCGTCTTGAATCACTAACATCATTTTTCCGATCCACGCAGACCACCTATGGCAGACAGGCCAAGGTCAGTTACATATCTATTTTGTCATTTCACAGCTTAAAGGATCGCAACCGTTAATCTTGATTGCTCATTTCTCATATCCCGATGTTTTTGCTATTCTCGTAACAAGTTTTTCTGGTTTGTGGCAGATATTAGCTGGTCTTGCGGGTCTTACAGTTTTGGTCCTTAGCTTGCGGAGATATTCACAGAGTACCTTGAAATACTAGGAGACATTTTCTTTGCAGAGATTCATATATACTTGGGGAGTACTAAACAGAATTAGGATGGATTTTTACTGCATTGCTTAGAAATGGGAGGTATCTTGACTTGATGAAGGTTAAATTCCCGATAGAAAGTTAGAGGAGGGTTGGATGCTAGACCGAAAAAACACCGAAAAGAAGAACAAAAGAAAAATCATCGTCATTGGAATACATTTAAATGATTGTATATGATTTTCATCTTCAAGATCCATAGCCCCCGTTCATGAATTTTAGTATTTGGAACAAGCATTTAGAGTTGAATATTTGTATGTTCATTGCTCGAAAGATTACACACTACAGTGTTGACAAATTAGTTCAGACTTGAATAAAGGAGTAAAAGGACTCAAATTCTGTTGATGCATATCTCGCCGCTTGTTTCGGATATCAAACTGTGATGTACTCGAATATTATTTGTCGTTTTTAATTTGTCAAAAATTCAAAGAAAAGTATGATAGAGAAATTAGTTTTTTTATTTTTACTTTTTTTTAAATTTTGAACTCGAGTCGGAGGATTTGAACTCTATGCTTGGTATGAAACTATCATTAGGCTAATGTAAAATTAGAGGATTTGGATTGTGGTCATGTAAATATGTAAGCATTTACTGCATTGTTCAAGTTGGGAAAACAAACGTATCCTTTGTAACTTAAATACTAATTGTCGTTCCATTTATTTAAAAAAATGCTTATTGTCGTTCAAGACAAAAACGACATTCGTTAATGACTTACAATTTGTTGACTGTTTCATGGCGACCATTCGTCTAATTAAGCAAAAACTTTACATGTTTAAGTTGGAAAACAGCGTATCTTCTGTCGTTTACATGTTTACTTCGTCCAAGTGAAAGCACTTGTAGCTTAATTTGGTGCAAGTTTTGCCTGCGAATTTCTGTCGTTTATGCAAGATAAGATACGGCACAGCATTTGCACTTAAAAAGTCTGCTGTCGTCCCAATCTATTGTCTAAACTACATGTCGTTTTTTTTTCAGGTAATTTTCTCTACAGCCTTTTGCTCTCACTTAGAAGTTAAAACTTAAAAACGAAAATGTCGATGTAAATTGGATTTTTTTTTTTTTTTTTTAAATTTCGTCTCAAAGCATATCGTTCCATAGCATGTGTTCCTTTATTTATTTATTATTATTATTTTTTTTTGGAAGAGATTTTGTGTTCTTTAATTAAATAAAAGTGATTGCAACCGTAGCTTAACAATAATTAAACATGATAAAGTGAAAGAGTTCAAATCCTCCGTACACAAGTTAAAAACCAAAAATCTAAATTAAAAGCATGTCTTTTTTTCTTTTTTTTGGGTTCTTGGAAGGGGTGTCGTATTTTCAGCGAAGAAAAAAACGACATGTAGCATATGGGTGATAAAACGACGTCGTGTCTGACATCGTAACAACGTGGTATAAACGCCTCTTTATATAGCTTTACCTTGCAAGCTAGGGTTTTTGTGCTCCTTTTTAAGTTCGACTGTCATTTCCTCCCACTGCCTCTCTCTTTGCTGCGTCCCCCAAACCCTAAATCCCCAGGTCTGCTCTCTCTCTTTCTCTCTCTCTCGCTCTCTCTCTCTCTCTCTGGATTTTGAGCTCTCTCGAGCTCGTTCCCCAGTGTTCAGGCCTAAAATTCAAGGAAAGGAAAAAATTGAAAACAATCTTGTGGTTTTTTTCCTGGTTTTGCTTCCGATTTTGAGCAATGGCGGCTCCTTTTTGTGGATAATCTAGTTGTTGTGTCGAAAATTTGAAATTTTGACAAATTCAGATCCAAGTTCTGGGTAATCTGATTCAGCGTGTGATTTGCAGGTAGTTTGAAAGGAAGAGAACTAGGAAAAAAAAATGGTTGAGAAGACCAAGGGTAGGAAGGAGGAGGTGGTCACCCGGGAGTACACCATCAACCTCCACAAGCGCTTGCACGGGTGGTAAGTGTTGATTTATTTTTATTTTTATTTTTCTTAATGCTTTTTATTTTATTTTTAATGCATTAACCGTGTATTTCATATTCCGTTTAATGAGATATAGGAGGATTCATTGGAGGAATAACGTTTTTTGCATCTTATGATTGTTAAAAGGCACTTTGTCGGGGCGTTTTCCCCCCCGGGGGGGGGGAGTGTATTTTTTGCTTGTTAGTGCTCTTTTGCTATGAAATCGTTTATCAAATTATTTTTTGTTATATTTTCAATTTGGGACTCGTGAAGATTTTTCCTGTAATCGTGGTTGTTTTTATGTGTTGGAGTTTGGAAAATTGTTATTGAGATCTTTGATTAACNATTTTTATTTTTATTTTTCTTAATGCTTTTTATTTTATTTTTAATGCATTAACCGTGTATTTCATATTCCGTTTAATAAGATATAGGAGGATTCATTGGAGGAATAACGTTTTTTGCATCTTATGATTGTTAAAAGGCACTTTGTAGGGGCGTTTTCCCCCCGGGGGGGGGGGGGAGTGTGATTTTTTGCTTGTGAGTGTTCTTTTGCTATGAAATTGTTTATCAAATTATTTTTTGTTATATTTTCAATTGGGACTTGTGAAGATTTTTCCTGTAATCGTGGTTGTTTTTATGTGTTGGAGTTTGGAAAATTGTTATTGAGATCTTTGATTAAC
>JAFMPE010132311.1:0-11265 GCA_024759925.1 Ficus religiosa
TTTGAAAAGAAACACTTAAATATACGTTTTCAAGTAGCTATCTGAAAAGATATAATATAGATGAAAAAATGATATCTGAAATGGTTTTCATTTCTTTTTTTCAAATTACTGCAGAATATATATATATATATATATATATCATAGTAAAGGTAAATTATGAAGAGGACTTTTTATCATTTAAGAACAAAAACTCAAATGACATTTGTATGATCCATTTCCAATTGTTTCTAAAAAACACATATTTAAAAAATAATAATTTAAATGTTTCTAAATGGTTGTGTCAAACAGATGCTATAGAAATTTCCTAATTTATTTTTTAGAATGTTAACATATGTCATATTTTAGATGAACCATTGGGTTTCAAGCTTTGAAATTGATAATTTTCAATCTAGATGTCCCTCTAATTAAGAGTTCAAGGTCGATTTTTGAAATATATTTCACTCACTGCTAGTCTGATACATTAATTAAGTCGATGTTGGACTTGGAATCGTCTATTGGTCTTGAAATCCGTTGTCGAGGGGTTTGATTTCTTGAGAACGAGAGGACACAAATCACGCTCTCAATCCCTTAGGAAATATTACCTTCCAAACATGCCTCGACCACTTTTTTAGGGACAAAGATAGCTCACTCACACTTAGACCCTACCAAAAAATTTTCCAATACCAATATAGGCATAAAAAAGCCGAGGGGACGTATTAATCCTTTGAATCGACATAGTGAAAGGGTCTATTCTAACGAAAATTATAAAAGTAATCCGTAGAATCAATGAGAATTGGATTGTTGTGTTCTAGGTAGAAAAAAAGATTTTGGCCCCTGATGCATGACCAAGCCAAGTTGAAATTATAGTGATTTAGGGGATAAAAAGATATTAAGAACCAAAATGATTTATACTAGTACTTCGAAGTACAAATTGTGTGATTTTTGGAATGTTTGAGAATTTAAGTACGTTTCTACATTCCAATTTCCAGAGCCTTCCTTGGACTAACGAAGGACAAATCATGGAAGGGACAGCTATGATATTCCTCTCTTTTTTTTCCATTCAAACCGACAAAAGTAAATAAATTACTCGTTATTAACCTTTCAATTTTATGTAATTTTAATTTATAATTTTTTTTTCATAACTGTAATACGTTTAAATTTATAAAATATTATTATAATTGTCATTTTTATTAAATTTTAGACAGAATTTATTAGAAATTTGATTAAAAAAATAATGTTAATTATGAATTTTGTCCAAAAATTAACAAAAATGATTATTTTAGTAATATTTTTAATAGTTTATGATCATTCCAATTATCGAAAAAAAAAAGAAATGCTCTAAATCTCTTAAAATGTTATTATAACAGTCATTTATGGTAAATTTTTAACGAAATATATTAGTAATTTGATTAAAAAATGATGCTAACTAATAGATTTCGTCTAAAAATTAATGTAAATAACTATTATAATAACATTTTAATAATTTAAGACATTTTAACTATGAAAAAAAAATTCAGATATTAAAATTATATAAAATTAAAATTTTAAAAATCAACCTATCAATTTACCTTAAAAAAAATGGAAGATTTTCAAAATCAGACAGCTTTATTTTGTCCCAAATTTTCATCCAAATCAAATTTCGGTCTCCAATACTGACTGGCAAAGTAATCCTTCTCTTTTCTTTGAAACTTATAAGGCAAGGGAGATAAGTGAACCGCTTTTTAGAGACCCCCTTTCTTTTCTTTTCTTTTCTTTTCTTTTTCTTCTTCTTCTTTTTTTTTTTTTTTTTTTGGCCATAAAATCTCTATATGTGAAATAATTGGAAGACAGGTCCCTTCCTGTAAAGTTTCAACCAAACAATCGTACAAGTTGAAAACCATTAATAGGTGACTAGGGTGGGAGTGGAGCCCCCCAAGCTTCAAATAATTATTAAAAAAAAAGAAAAAGTTTTTTTTATAAATAAAATTATGGGTGTGGTATGCTTGAGCGAACCCACAAATTGTTTGTTTCTCTCTTTCTACTTTTTTTTTTTTTTTTTTCCGGCCTGTTGGCAGATGGACAGCCATAAGTTGCAGCCACCGGTTGAAGGTAACTTTTTGGTCCACTCTTCACGTTAAAAAAAGGAAGATTTATGCAGCAGGACCTAAAAATTCATTATTGATAAGGCTTATTTTTCAACTGTTAGATTCGTATGGGAAGCTGTTTTTTTAAATTTATTTTGATTTAATTTTGATTTGATTTAACGGTCAAAAATGTGTATTATCAATACGAGGTGATAAGAACCAAAAAATAAAAAGGAAAAATTAGGGGAAAAAGAAAACCCCCCACCATGAGAATTCAAATCAGACAATCACAAAAGCAAAGACACATTTTCCACATTGTGGAACTCATCACTCTTTTTCTTCCCTACCCACAATTTTGTGCATAGACTAGGGGCATTTGGAGGTACTTTGGGGTTTGACAACCACTTATTCTTTTTTTTTTTTTTTATTTTTATTTTTTCACCCATGAGACAATCACAATAATTTTCTTTTGGCTATTCAACCTTGAAGTGTCGCTTTTTACTGATTACTTCCACCAATTTGTTGTGCTCTTTTTTGGTTTTGTTTTGTTTTTTTTTTTGTTTTGTTTTTGTTTTTGTTTTTTTTGTTTTTGTTTTTAAATTTTTTTTTCACCTCCTAGTGGTACTTCATGCATTGGTTTGAAAACAACAAGCTCAAGGGATATTTTTGGGTCAAGCACAAAAGTCAACCAAGTGACTCAAGTACTCCAAAAAACTTAAGCCAACATGTCGTGAGTGTTGTTTATGAAAGTGGAAATGCCTCAACAAAAATCAAAAATTCAAATTTCATAATTAGTGTACGAAAAATAATAATTGTAAGGGCACAAAAAAATTCTCTCTTTGTTTAATCGTCATATTGAAGTCTATAAAGCTTTTGTCTTGGCTGATATAAAGATTAATAAAACCTATTAATAATTTTCCTAAACTTAATCAAGTTAAAAAAAAAAAAAAAAGAAGAATAATTCAAAAGAGAAAAGACTACTTGACCAAATTCGACCGAACTCTAATACGTGACCGTGAAAGATCAATCCAAACCTGAAGGTATAGGCTCTGTTTGGGAAAAATATTTCAATGAAAATATTTTAAATGAAAAACAATTGACACTGCCAACCAAAACCATCTTCACTTAAAATTTTGCCTAAATATTTTTAAACACCATTTAAAAATGTTGGCAGTCAAACGACCACATAGTTTTAATTAAAAACGTCACTTTCAATGTTTGGTCATTTTTCTTTGCTCCCGAAAGTATTCAAAACCCCCACCAATGAATTTGGTCACTTTTCTTATACACCAAAAAATAAAAGAAATAAGAAATAAGAAATATAGGCAAAACGAGACACCAAAAAAAAAAAAAAAGAAGAAGAAACAAACACAAGATACTTCAACAAAGAATTTGTTTTGGTGAGATTTTGTCAATAAAATATTATGAGTGAGGCATGACTTGTGCTACACAAGTGTGGTTCGCTGGAAAGAGGATTTACTATAGTGTTGTTGCCACTTCGATTAATATTTCTTTCAGTTTCAATGCACTTTCTCCTGTCAAAGGTCAGTATCTATACATACATGTATACATACATACATACATATATATATATATATGAAAACCCCACAAAGCACATTGACCTTTAGTTTGCCCCTTAAGCCATTTTTTTAAAAATTCTTTTCTTTTAATTAAAAGAAATAATTTTTTTTTTTTTTTGGCTTCATGGCATGCAGAAAGTTGATTCATTAATTTGGTGAGGAGGTTCCACGTTGTAAGCATTAGTGAGAGAATGACAACAACAGATTAAAAAAAAAAAAAAAGAGTAAATAATCAATAAAATCATTTTTGTTTGTATTATGCATCAATTCTATCATACCAAATGTTAAACAAATGTTTTTTTCATTATGTTTTGTAATTTTTGTTTTTGTAGAGGTCAGCATTGGGATTATTGCATTATGCTCTGACTATTTATGGCGTGTTCCTTCCCTTGTTTTATCTTCTAGACTCTTCTTCCTCTATCAACAAAAGAAATTTTATAAGGAATAAAGGGGGGCAAAAAAAAAAAAAAAGAATCTATTTGTTTAACCTCCAAAATAGACACTTTAAGCTCTTTTCTCTCTCTTTTCTTTTCCTAATAATGCACATTAAGATATTCGATGCTGGTGTCCACATCCACTAGTTTCAAAGTTAAAAGGGTGTTTCCATAATTCCCATCTTTTTGTAATAGTTTTGGTTTTTTGAAATAAATAAATACGATTATTTTTGTGTCACAATTTTTCAACTTTGTTCACTTTTTCACAATTATATCCTTCCTATATTAACTTGGTCTATAGTAGGTGAACCTCCCATCCCATCTGGATCAAACCTTCTCGTGTTGAAGAAAGAACATATATGTTCTTACGGTCAGCGTAGAGCCAGCAACATACGGGACGTACAATAAAAGATAAAATTTTTAGGGGGTTTTACAGGGATAATCAATTTTTAATGAGAGAAAATAAGAAAACTATAAAATTTTTAAATGTAAAATTGAAAAATAAAAAGTTCACTAGAGGCGAAAGTCCCACTCAATCATGGATGGCTCCACACATATTTATATTGTGGGGATATTTTCTATAAATTACCGTTTATACTTCAGTAAATGCTCAACATTTTTTTTTTTTAAATGGAGATCGGTCTTTTATTTTTTTTCATGACGTTTTGTATCATCTATGTAATATTTGAGTGATTTTTTTTTATGAAGCACTTACCTAAGCCACTAACTTAGCTCTAAGCATCATTCTAAAAACATGTTACATCCCAAAGATTGAGACTTTTTACCATATAATTTCCCTTTAACGAAAAGGTAGTTGAACTTGAGCATGCAAGAATTGTTGCTCCCCTGAAACAATCTCAGTAGTGACTTTGGACAAATCCAAATTCTATTATCATCAAGATTCACATGACAATTTCAATTTGTTTGTTTGTTTGTTTTTTTTTTTTAAATTATTCAAGGGATTTCCAAATTGCAAAGATTGGAGATGGAATTCGTGGTGAGAAATTGATGAGATTTGAGTTAGGTGTAGCAGCCCCGTTCTGCCCTCTAACCAACTAAAGGGACATGAGGCCCAGCAAACAAATCGTAGAATATTTTCTGAAAAAAAAAAAAAAGAATAAGAAAAATATGGTGGACGTCAACTCTAATATCAGTTTTTGAACAACAATATATGACGTATGAGTTATTGTTATTTTATTATTAATTAAGTATCTATTTGGATAAGCTATTGTATGGAAATATTCATTTAACTTGAATTTTTATAGTTAAATATAGAATTTGAATTATGTATTCAAATAAAATATGTGTTTCGATAACTTTTGTTAAATGTAACATTTAAATAGTGTAAATGTAGACAAACGAGTGATACAGATTTGGAAAAAGTAGAAATTCGATATTTTTATTTCGATTGAATAGTTGTTAAATAATGAAACATTCAAATACTTGTATTTTCAATAATTGTATAACCAAACGCAAATTGTAACATAAATTTTATATATTTAAATACCTGAATGATCTAAATGAATGTGATAACTTTTAGTGTATTAAAAAATTAAGATTGAAGTTTATGCTAATGACACGTCTTAAAAAAACAAGGAAAAAAAGAAGAAGAAGAGAAAATAATAAAAGGATACCACATGTCAAAGTAGGCAAGGTATTTGGACAATATTGTAACGGTTGGCAAAGTATATACCAAATTCCCTTGAAAAAGAAAAGGAAAAGAGAAAGGTAAAATGGAAAATTAAAAAGAAGCAAGAACGTATTGGTGGAAGGAAAAAAAAGAGGAGTCAGATGGGCAAAAAAAAAAAAAAAAAAAAAAAAGATAGAAACGAGGGAGCAAAATAAAAGAAAAAAAGTCAGATATAGGAGTGGTTTTTTTTTTTTTTTTTTTTAACTTATAGGAGTGGTGAGTAAGACAGCATTACAAGTATTTTTTTTTTTTTTTTTCGGCTTGTGTCCGAAAAATCCCAAAAGTATTTTCCTTTTCATTTATTTATTTTCTGAAAAGCTTTTTTTTTTTTTACTCTTTTTTTTTTTTTTCCCTTTCTTTTCCACTTCCCTCTCATTAAAAATCCATAAATTGCTTGAATATGAAGTGAACACCTCAAAGCCTCAAACCCCAAAACACCATTTCTCCATGCCACACCCTTCCTTCCACATAAACTAAACCCCACGCGCCTCCACGCGCCCTTCTCTCTCTCTGTCTGTCTGTCTCTCTCTCTCTCTCTCTCTCTCGACTCTATAGAAAAACCGCCTTCCCACTTCATTCCTTCCTGTCGTTTTTGTTATATATATCGAAAAAGAAACGAAAAAGAAGAGAAACCCAAAAAAAATATATATATATAAATCTCTCTCTCTCTCTCTCTCTGTCTCTAAATGGGTTGCTGGGGCATGGATATCACCCAAATCACCCATGTTATGTAATGTTTCTCTCTGCCATTTGAAGCCAAATTTTCTGCACACACCACAACCCCATTTCGTTTTCTCTAGGTCTTCTTAATGCCAAGGGTTTCTCTCCAAATCCTTTGATATTTCCAGTTTTTTTTTTTTTTTTGCACAATTTTTTCGCGCCGGTTTGTTCTTCATTGGCTTTAATCTGGCGACTTTGGACAAATCTGGACATACCCATTTGGCCAGTCACTCTGTTGAAGCTTTAAATAAAGGTTCGTTCTTTTGGGTTTTTGCTCTTGGAGCTAAATTTCCTTTCTTTTTCTGCTTTCCCTTTGTGAAATATAAAATGTTATATATATGTATGTATATGTGTGTGTAAATACAATTGATCTGCGTTGGTTCTGAATCTCTGGGTATTGGGTTTAGCTTGTTTTAATGATTTTTTGGTTTTTAAGTTTTGTGGGGTTTGATGATGTTTGATTGATGGGTATTCATGGACTAATCGCTCTCCGCCTAACATTATTTTAATTATTTCTTAGCTACTAATCACACTCTTAGGGGGGGTTTCTTTTGTTTAAGGCCGTGAAAGGTTGCTTTCTTTGCTGGAAAAAAAAAAAAAATATATATATATATATATATATATATAGGAGTTGTTTCTGTGTTAAAACACCCCCTATTTTAGTTCAAATTTTCGTCTTTTTGGGTATCATTTGGGTGTTATCTTTTCGATTATTCTTACTCTTTTTTCCCTTTTATTTTGGGCTGGTTGTTGGACATTTTTATCAAAACTGCATTTTTTTTTTCCCTAGTGGTGGTCTTAAATTCATTCCATTTGAGTCTTTTGATTTGCATGTTATAATCTCATTTGTCCTTGATTTATGGTCTAAATTTGATAACTGTTTCTATGGTTTTTGAGCATAATTTCTCAATCAATAAAAAAAGGTTTGTTCTTTTCTGTGTGATTAGAGAGATGGGTTTTTGTTTTATTTATTTATTATTATTATTTTTTGTGATGGGCTATGTTCAAATATTTGGAGGTATCTGAACATTGGAGTAGCTTACTCATAATGTACTTCATCTTGCTACTGATGCATTTCTTTACCTTGTGTTTGAAAGTGATTTGAGTTGATCTTAATTAGCGTGGCTCGAAGTTTAATGTTTTTGCGTTCGAAACGGGTGATCTGGTTTTGGGATCGTGTAGATATTAGAGACTAATCTTTGTTAAATATGGGACTTTATTGGATATGGTTTCACCGTTTGGCATCCTAATTCCTCATTTCTTTTTTGCAATCAGGTTCTGACTTTTTTTGGACCGGATCTGGTGTTTCATGATTTTTCATGATCTAGACTAGAAAAAATTTTCTGAGGTAATATGAATCTTGTGATTTGGTTGTTTAAGTGCAAGAAAATGCTTAATTTTTGTCAATTTATGTGAAATGTGCGATTTTATTATTTTTCTCAGGTTTGTTGCCATCTCTGATCATGGCGGGAGAAACCTCATGGATTAGCCATTGCGTCGATGATATGTCAAGAGAAATCGGGGAGCTCGATTCATTCTCAGAACTTGGTGAGGAAGGTAATAAAGAAGCTAATGCAGTTTCTGTGGACTTGATCTTGCCCGACGACTTGTTAGAACGGATCCTAGCATATCTCCCCATAGCTAGTATTTTCAGAGCAGGTTGTGTGTGCAAAAGATGGTATGAGATTGTTAGTTCAGAACGATTTTTATGGAACTTTTCTCAAGTTATCTCACAAAAGCCATGGTATTATATGTTCACAAGCTCTAACGAAGCTATCGGTTATGCCTATGACCCCATACTTCGGAAGTGGTATGGGCTTGAACTCCCCTGTATCCGAGCACCGAATTGGTTCATTGCTTCGTCTTGTGGTTTGGTTTGCTCAATGGACAATGACAGCAGGGGCGAATTATGCGTCTGCAACCCCATCACGAAACGGTGGAAGAAGCTCGAGGAGCCTTCTGGTTTGAGGTTTTCTGACTACAGTGCACTTGCAATCTCAGCAAACAGGATATCTCTCGGTTACACCATCTCGATCGTGAAATCAAAGCAAGTCGCTGGAAACTTTTACCAATGGGACATCTCAATTCACATCTATGATTCGGAAACGACAATGTGGGTGACCTCTTTAACTGAAGTTTTGACAGGATGGAGGGCTGGGGATGAGAGTGTGATCTGTGATGGAGTTTTGTACTTCTTGATTTACTCCACTGGAGGCGGGGCACCCGATCACCGTCATGGCCTAATTACATACAGCCTCTCCACCCGGTCCTCCCATGGGTTGTTGATAAGGAGTTTCGTGCCGGTGCCTTGTCCTCTTACCTGTGGCCGGTTGATGAACCTGAAGGAGAAACTGGTAATGGTGGGAGGAATCGGCAAACCAGATCGGCCCGACATAATCAAGGGGATTGGCATCTGGGTTTTGAACGGGAAGGAGTGGCAAGAGATTGCGCGTATGCCTCACAAGTTTTTCCAAGGATTCGGCGAGTTCGATGACGTTTTCGCAAGCGGCGGTACCGATGATCTCATATACATTCAGAGCTATGGAGCTCCAACTCTTCTGATCTATGACATGAACCAGAAACAATGGAAATGGTCGCAGAAATGCCCGGTGACAAAGAGATTCCCGCTTCAGCTCTTTACCGGTTTTTGTTTCGAACCCAGGCTTGAAATTGCACCCTAGACATGTTTCTTCCTTGGCATTAAAGTGGTGGTAATTAAGATTATCTTAGATTTCTACTTGTCCCCTCCACTTTTTTGTCTTTCCTTTTCCATTAGTTTCATTTACAATGAAATCTTTTGTTTCGAGAAATTAAAAAAAAAAAAAAAAAAAAAAAGAATACAAGAAATGTACCTGCAATGCAGATAAAGCTGCTCATTCATGACTATTGGAATGTTAATTCTTTTGCATTCAGAAACACCATGCTAAGTAGATGCAAAGCCTGAGACTTCTTGTGTGTTATATATATATATATATAATATATACATTTATTTGTCGTTTCATTACAGCCATTTTTAGTCTTCCTTATTTTCTGGTTTTTCTCCACCTTAGCGGTAAACATGCTTCCTAGGAAACCTGATTTTCTTACGTAAGCTGCAGACAGCTGTTCTCTGTGATTGCTGATCTATTACAATTTCCAAGAAAAACTTTGGGGGGGTTTTTTTTTTTTTTCCTCATTTCTTTGGGAAAATCACTGTTTGTTTCTTGTCAAAGATTTGATAAATCTTCCATCCCAAAATCCGAATCCAGATATTGGGCAAAAACTTGCAGTTTCAAAGTCAACATCTAGACATGGGTTCCCATGCCCTATGGTCATACATCTGTCTGGTTTTTTGTTCATTTAAGCCTTGCCCTTCTCCCTTCTAGTTAGGTGAACATTTTTGAGGCTTTTGGCTACAGGGATTTTATTATTTGTAAGTCTTTATCTACAATGTTTGCACTTATTACATCCTTCCAATCCACAACGACTATACATAAGGATAATTTTATGAGCATTCAGTCTCGTATCCTGATTTACCTGTAGAGATGATTCGAAGAACATTCTTCAAAGCCACAACGACCAAACATACGGATAATTTTAAGAGCATTCTTCTCATATCCCAACTCACTTGTAGAGATAATTTTAAGAGCATTCTTAAAAATCGGAAGGTTCGTAAGGATAATTCTAAGATCTCTATTTCATAAGATCATGAAAATAATTTTAAGAACACTCCTTAAACTCCCGATTTATAAAATTCATTCTAAAACTGGTCTTACAAATCCCAATTATTCTAAGAGTGATCTTTTCACAACCGACTCACCAATTAGGATATTTCGAAGAGTGTGCTTAATTAATCTAGCTCGAGTGAGTTTAGGTTGTGAGAGGAGTGATCTTAGAATTATCCCTTATGCATTGTGGTTTTAGATTGGAGGCGGTCAAGCTTTAGTGTTTGCCCCTATTAGCTACCTCCAAGCCACAATGACAAGGCATAAGGATCATTCTAAGAGCACTTTTAAACAACTAAACATATCAATCGGGTTGAGAAAAGAACAATCTGATTTGAGCAGAGTACCAAATTAGACGTCACTTTTATTAGTTATATGATGCAAAGCATTGCTCTAATCTTAAAACGTGCTCACTTTTGTGACCTAATAATCTAGCAAACAAGTAAGTTAGGTTAGTTTGTATTGGACTTACTTTCGAATGGTTTGAAAGTAGAAGCATGCTAACAAGGATGGGAAACCCACAAGTATGCTGAAAACCTCGTATGTATTCCATCGCTGAGATTTTTTTTTTATTATTATTCATTTATTTATCTTTTTTTTTTTTTTTTTTTTTTTTTTGAGGGGATTGAGAATTGATGGTCTCAAAGGGTTTTAATTTCAGCACTTGCTTTGCTTTGTGCGGGTTGGTGGAGAAGTGATGAGGTCCACACTTGGCTTTAAACGAAGGTGGATTTTGCTTGGTGGAGATGTGACAATTGAAGATATCATTCAACTACAGCTTTTCCCATTTAGCTATCACCTTAGGGCCCCAAAAATTATGTTTTTTTTTTTTTTTTTTTTAAATTTAAAATTTTTAAATTATAAAAAAAAAAGAAAGAAAAGAAAAGAAAAAGGACTAGTACCCATAATTTAGGGGTGGCAATTCGTGTCACGTGTCGAGTTCGTGTCGTGTTAGAGCCGTGTTGATTTTTTTTCCCCAACCCGAACACGTGCCGTGACACGAAAACGACTTCAAACCGCGACATGAACCTGTCGCGGATTGACACGACACGAACCAAAATTGACCCGCGACACGAAATTGACACGACATTTGAC